>JAJJMA010332850.1:0-11293 GCA_023529015.1 Papaver nudicaule
ACACCACGCCGTTTCATCATCATACGATCTTCCTTCACAATCAAGAATCTATTTCTAAGTTTCCAACCCTAACTAATCTCTTAATCGTGATGGCAGGTAATACTCTAATATTTCTCTCAATTATTTTCAATCAATTGAAATTCTGAGTATTGGTTAGTGCTGATTTTGATTCATAAATCAGGCCAAAAACTAGAGACGATTCGGAAAAGAGGCAGGGCAGCTGTTGTGGTTCTTGGTGACATTGGTCGTAGTCCTCGAATGCAGTATCATGCGCTCTCACTTGCTCGTCAGGTATATTAATTTCATCTTTTCTTCCTCAATTTACGATTAACTGAAAAGGGTAATCAATTAGCTTATGGTGATTCATTTACTATGAATGGATGTTCACTAAAATAGAGTATGCTGTGAGGTTCCAAGGATTTGTGTAATAGCAATATAATCATGGCCGATCAATGTCTGATAAATTACTTGTTTATGAAAATACGTTGGATAAATAACTACCTTCGCAATCGCTAGCCGTATCTTGTTGTAGTATAGGAAAATCTCTCTTTAAGCCTGAAATGTATAGAATCAGCATATATCTAAGCGTTTTTCTTCCAATGTTCTAGTAAAGCGGCAGCAAAGTTATGTAAAAGTTGTAATGTATGGATACATGCTATCTACAAACAGTTGTATTTATCCGTCAGTTGTTAATATCCTTATAATTATCCTTTTGATCTCACTCTTGTGTTATGTGTTGAGTCGAAGTACTGATGAGTGATGACCAAGTGACAACTATTGATTTTTTGCAGGCTTCTCTAGATGTGGACATTGTTGCATATGGAGGTATTCATTGCATAATAAGATGCTGTATTTCTGAAAGAGTGCTTATATTTTAGACTTCATTCTATTTTCACAGTGACTCATAGAACTGGCGTCTAATATTCTTGTAACCCGCTTTTAGAATATATCATGGTTATATTTGACTACACTAAGTATATTCACTTTGAACCCAACATTTACATTCCAGTTTAGCATCTTTCCGCGGCTTTCAAGTTTGTTTGATTTAAGTATTTCACTGCATTTGTGTAGACAGATATAACTTTTGTATGTGTGGTAATGTGAACCTGAAAGGATCTATCTTGAGATTTACAGCTCTACTAATCTAAGTAAAGATAAGAGAAATTCGTTTTGCTTCAAATGTATAATACATGTGCACTTTTATTATTTTGTATGCATCTCTGGATCTCCAGTTATCAATGATTTGTTGTAGTTGTACCTGACATACCCTTTTATCAACCCAGTCCGCTTAGTGAAGTATGTGTGTGGTACCATTCCCTGCTTGTTCCTATTGTGTTAATTTTTCCACCCTGGTTATAGTGCAAACCTATTGAGATCAGAATGTAAAATCATTCTTCATTTTACACATTTCGCGTGCTGTATTGGGTGCTAGTCTATTTGTATTCATACAATGGTATAGTCTAAGCTTCCCATTTTCCTTCCAGTCTAGACCTTTTTATCTTTCTCATGCATTTGTATGTTTCCCTTGCAGACCCAGCTTCCAGTCCCCCATGGTTTGCCAAGGATACTTCATCCCGTGATTCTTTTGTACAAGGCCTTGACTCAGTTTTTCATGCTTCTCTGGTTTCTTTGCTATAAAATTCCTACACCCGACGTTTTCATAGTGCAGGTGGTACTCACGACAATTGAATGTCAGTTTAATGTTTCAAGTTGCATGTTTAATCTAAATTGTGTAATTAATCTGGTGCTTCTTTGGCTTTTCAGAAACCTCCTTCTGTTCCAACTTTGGTTGCGGTGAGATGGGCTAGTTGGCTGAGGCGTTCTGCAATAATTGTTGATTGGCATAATTTTGGACACACTCTTCTGGGTTTGTCCATGGGAAGAAGTAGCCCATATGTGAAATTTTATCATTGGTAATTACAGACTTCATGCGACTCTTACATACTCAAAAATAATTATTTTCCTTTGTCTTGCATTCATTGTAGGAGTTTTTGCAACTTTTCAGGATTGAGAAGCACTATGGTAAAATGGCAGATGGCTCTTTATGCGTCACCAAGGCAATGCAATATGAATTGGCCCAGAACTGGGAAATCAAGTAAGTTACTCAGCTAACAGGATCTCCATTATCGAGCAAAAAAAAAAAACAGGATCTCCATTCAGTCAAAGCATGCTAAAAAGTTTCTGAAAGGTTTTTAATCGTGAGTATTTTGCTTCTTTGTCATTTTGAAATATTTAGGGCAACTGTGCTATATGATCAGCCACCAGAGTTTTTTCATCCTGCTTCACTCATGGAGAGGCATAAGGTGAACAGCATGTTTTGTTGTCTTTATGTCGCTGGTTGCCTTCTCGAAAGAAATAACATGTTATCTGTATTTTGTAGTTATGTTGCAAGTTAAACAAAGATATAAGTCATCCTCACGGTTTTCGTGATTTTGTTAGCGCTGGTAATTTTTAAATAAGTTTATTTTCACTCTAAGATACATTTTCTTAAGTCCAATACTCAAGAGACAAACAAATGGTTAATACGTTGCTGGAAAAACACACGATTCTGCAGGACACAAGGAAATGGGTGGCAATGTCATAAATGAAAATCTCTTTACCTACCAGGTTGACAGTGACATTGTCTTGAAGTCCGGCAGGCCAGTCCTTATTGTTAGCAGTACGAGCTGGTGAGTTATGGTTGATAGGGTTTAGTTTCTTCTTAACATGTTGGTACTAGACTCTGGTTTCAAAACACGCATTAAAAAAATCATATAAATGTAAGCAAAGGAGTTCACTTTGGTACTTGTGGACTGACACTTCTTTTCAGGACTGCAGATGAAGATTTTGAAATGCTTCTGGAAGCGGCTGTTGAGTATGATAGACGGATTTCTGCAATCTTGGATGAGGATGATTCAAAGAAGGAAGAGATGGTTTCTGAGGTCTCCCACAAGGAAAAATATTGCATATACCCAAGGTTGTTGTTCATCATTACTGGTAATGATTCTTTCTTTTGCTTTTCTATGTACGAAATCTGTTTGGCTGGTTTAGTCTTTCAGCTGCTCTGTAATAGTTGTGGTTCCTATGACCTTAAAGGTAAGGGACCAGAAAGAGAAAAATATGAGGAAAAGATAAAGAGTTTGCGGTTGAAACATGTTGCTTTCCGCACAATGTGGCTAGCTGCTGAAGATTATCCATTGTTGCTAGGTAGATCTTCTACTTAGCATTACTCTTATTTCTACATACATTATTCCCAGGAGATATGTGCTATTATTTATCCTTTTTTCTGTATGTTTATAGGATCAGCAGACTTGGGTGTTTGCTTGCACACATCCTCATCTGGGTTGGACCTTCCGATGAAGGTACTTCTTTGAGTTTATGCAAGAACCTGAAATAGAAACCAACCTAGCAATCCCAAGTAATTTAAATAAGTGAATTTCTACATATAATTCATTCTAAATGTTATGCCTTGTAAATTTCTGAGTCCAGGTTGTTGATATGTTTGGTTGTGGACTTCCAGTTTGTGCAGTTTCATTCTCGTGGTAAGCCTGTGATATATATATTAGTGTTGGTATTTGGTAACCCTATTGCTAAATGATATCCACTGATAAACGGCCTTCTTGCTAGTTTGTGCAGTTTCATTCTCGTGGTAAGCCTGTGATATATATATATATATATTAGTGTTGGTATTTGGTAACCCTATTGCTAAATGATATCCACTGATAAACGGCCTTCTTGCTAGTTTCATTGGTTAACTATATATTCACTTTCTTAGGTGATTGTATTTCTGTTGGTTAAATATTTCATAGCATCGAAGAGCTTGTAAAGAGTGGGAAAAATGGTCTTCTATTTTCTTCATCTTTGGAGCCTGCTGACGAACTCCTGGTTAGTTCAGTAACTGGTAATCTTTAATTTTAAATACACAGCACGTTGGTTTATGCTCTGACTCTACTGTTTTGGTAGCACCATCTAGTAGTTTATACTTTATACTCTAGCAATTGAGTGGGCCCATTTAAAGTGGTCGCAGTATGCTTTTGGTATGTTCTGGTGCTCTCAAGCCGAAGTCCTGGTTCAAGTATTATAAACTGTTTCCATACACAATCTTATTTGGACTTGACTTCTTTGAGCTCAATTGAATTACCACTCCCTAGAATCCTAGATACCTTACAAATGGATCTCTACTGTGACCTCATTCTTGACTAAATTGAAAAGTCCCAGGTTAGACTGCAAACCAGTTTGCTTTATTTGTTAGCTTGACCTGGATCAATTAAAAGTTTTGGAATATATGGCTAATGTGTCTGGCTGGCGTACTTGGGTAGAAGCAATCTTTAGTGTCATTGCATTTCAAGACAGCAGATCTAAAGGAAGGCCTTCCGCCATATATTTCGGGGGAACAGTGCTTATCAATTTGCGGTTGATGTTTTATTTTCTTTTCAGTATTTTGGTTGCATCAATCAAATTTACTATGTATTGTATGTGATTTTAGAGAACTTAAGCTTCTCAAGTGTTTTTAGAAAACTAGACTGATGCTCATATTTCTGTCTGACGCTAAATTTCACCCAGATGCTTCTTAAGGGATTCCCTGATCAATGTGATGCTCTGAAGTCGCTGAAGACTGGAGTCTTGGAAAGGGGGTCTTCTGCCAGCTGGGCTAATGAATGGGAAGCACACACACACACACACACACACACACACACACACACACCACGCACACACACACGCACACACACACACACGCACACACAATTAGTAGATCTAAATTGTCCACATCAGCTACGCAAGCGGCAGTAATTAGCAGATCTAAATTGTCCACATCAGCTACGCAAGCGGCAGTGGTTGTGAATTCGGTTTGTATTAATGCTCATGGAGATAGAGTCGGATTGATATAAGAAAGCTATCTGGTCCTTGTTCTGAATGCTTGATGATTGCTGAATCAGAAGAGCCGACCATCTTGCTAATAAAGGATGTAGATTTGGACCCATCAGGTCCTTTGTCTTTTAGACACGGACAACTGTTTGCTTTATTTGAACCCTACTATGTGAAGTAACTTATGATGCATTTGGTTTGTTTTCCAGGTTATTACAAAGAACTGCAAGTGACCTTTGGTTGAAAATGAAAAGCCATTTGGCGTTAGTGGAAACTCCCAGGAAGAATCTTCGGCGTCTAACTCAGCAATACATTGCCTGGTGAGGTGCATACAACAAATCACATTCTGTAATATAAAACCATGTGTCCTGCTATATCACGATCAAATAGTTAAATTTCCTGGTTTATTTGTCAAATTTTTGGATACTTACAAAATATATAAGCATTACACACATAATTCGTCTAAGTGAAAAGATGTTGACTTGGGCCAATCCCAGTTCATCCAAATGTTCTTAATCCATCTGTGATGGATGTAAGTTTATTAAAAAGCAGGGGGTAAATTGGTGTCTTCTCCAGCTGGTTAAAAATTAAAATCAACAATGTGGACTCTATACACAAAAGTAACATGTGCTCCTTGCACTTTAGTATGGAACCAGTTGTCTTAGATGCTTTCATAGACACATTTTTTAGAGATCTTCTTTCAATGGGAACGGACCCTTTAGCATGTAGTCATAATCTGGGGATATTTTGTACTCGTTTCCGAAGGGCATTGAGAGATATCATTACAGTAAGTCACTAAGTCCACTATCAACAATGAGCTTGCAGATTTCTTGTTTTTGATTCCATGACCACCTTTTATTTCATGATTTTTTGTTTTGATTCTGAACTTTATTAAATGGTTCTGGAATATTAGGAATTCAGAGTTTGCCCTTTGTTTCTTTTGGCAATGATGTGAAAATCATGAAAAGGCGCAATTTCTTGGTCGTATAAGTGTGATTAAAGTTTACAGCCCAAATAACACTAGCTGCAAAGAGTTTATAGTTCCTTTTCTCTTAGTATTGATGGCAGGTAATAATATGACCAATAATAATGATACAGCGATCAGCAGGTTGTATTCTTTTCTCTTTGCTTTTACTTTGCCTTTTGGTGCAAAAAAGAAGCCATTTTCATGCAACTGTGGGGATCAGTTCTTTTTCCCATTTGATACCTGGTGACTGGACTATTTTGGGGCACTACAATTTCTTTATTATTGCTAATGAGAGGTCATTTTTTAAGCAAATAAACCTTGAGATCGACCGTGTAAAGCAATTAGGGAAGCAAGGCTAAGAAAATCGGTTGTGCTGTAAGAAATAAAAATACATTGAGAATTTGAGACACTGCGGTCTCGACGGCCTGCTTCTATTGAGAGTCATTTCCACTTGCCTTTATTGTGTAAAGTTTATCTATTCTCTCCCTGCTCCTTTCTACATCAGTGTGATTTCTTGCCCTTCCTCGTTTAGGAAGTTCTTTGAGTCTTTGGACTGTGTTTCCAGATTAAATGGATACTAAGTCAGGCATTGGATGTTAGCAGATTTACACCACTTGAGGAAAATTCAAATGATGGTTCTATGAAAAAGGATAGCAGTCTTTGGACATACTGCCATCATGTGCTCATAGAAGCCAACCATAATCAGAATTGACCGTGATTGAACTTACAATGTGTTTATTTCGACTTTACACTTGCAATTATCCCTAGATAACGACAATTTTTAGATTTTGCCGGTACCCTCTTGTTGTGTCTTTTCCCAAAAGGAGGATTATACATAAGAAAATACATATTAGATTGCCATTATGCAGATCATTATAGCATGGGCATTGAGAAATCAGATCAAATTTCCTAGGATTTATACTTGACTTCCCCAATGATGTGAAACTAGCTTCTTTCTATGACCAACATACTCAACTTTTATTCATGCAGGCCGTTGAGTCTGAAGTCATTTTAAGTGTTTCTGTCTGACGCTAGGCACACCGCCGAACGGAGTTGTGTAGAAACTCCAATATTGTAATCTTCCTAAATTGGGGCCCTAAATTGGAGCCCTAAATTGGAGATGGTATGCACCACAGTAGGCGAATGTGTACAAGTAATGAATTCATAATTAAGAGATGAACATGAAAAGTCAAGGGTAAAGTACAACTAGAGGGTACAAAACCCATGCCACTCTGCAATTACATCATACCTAGCTATTTAACTAAAAAGTAATCAGGGGGAGGTTGGTAACTCTACTGTGCTGAAGAGACGAGAGAGTACTGATTCATGATGATGATGGTGAAAGGAAAGTGGTGGTGGTGGGTAATGGGTTGAGTATTGTGGTGGGGATAATGCATGGTTTGTGGGGTTCAAGTTCCAATCTCTGAAATGCTCTCTAGTGCGGGCCTCCACTGATGATGCTGTAGTCTCATTCCTCCCACTCCACCTCTGCTACTGCTACTGCCATTGTTATTGCTGCTATTTCCTGATCCTCCATGCACAACCTCTTGTTCCTGCAGCAAACCCAGAAAGAAAGGAACCCTCTCATCATTATCTTTGTAGTGCAAATCCAGCTCAACTTTACACATTTCTACATTAACCACAAGTTTTGGACGTGGGTCAATAAGCAGTACCATGCTACTGGTGAGTTCTCTCATCAATGCAAATCAGAAGAGTAGGTAAACAAAATTGTAGTAACGTTTACACCATTATTGGAAGCAACCGTGCTCCAAGCTGTGTTGTACACAATGTACAGTGGCTAAAACACAAAAGCTGCAGCAATTTTCCTTTTCTTTTCCTTCCCCATGGGTCTCTTATTCTGTCCTTTGCCAATTGACTAAAAAAGCATCGACTATAACATTATTTGATTACCAAACTACCCACCTTTCTAATTTTTATTCTTTTCCCATAGGCATATCTATCAAAATTCTATTGATGAATTTAATAAGGATTTATTCTAATAATTTTCGTACCAACAACCAACAACATATCTTCAACAAAATGGATTCTTATTCCTTCCTAACAGTGAATGAAACAAGAATATAATCTATTATTGATAAGTATCAATTTTCATGATACCATAATCATTATTTATTACTTCTCTTCATGGTTATCTCAACAAAAAAATCTTTTGTCTCATCCCTCCTCAGGTGCCCTTTCATTAGATGTCATATCCTTTTCTCAAAGAATTAAACAACTCTCTTAGTGCTCCTCTAGAATAGACACACATAGAGCTTTTGATTGCAAAGAGGAACAATATAACAAAAGATGGAATAGAGTAGAATATACTACAACACACAGAACAGATATCCAATTTCCACAACATGACTTAGATATTTTAACAAAAACAGATAAAAGGATAAATTCCTTACCTGAACCGAATTAGAATTCACTTGTGATTTAGATATCTTTTTCCTCTTCTCTCCATCAGTAATATTCCCTGATGCTGATGATGATGATGATACCTTCTCTTTCATTATTAATCTTCCCAACTTCACACATTTCTTTGCTGCAAATTCCTTTAACACCTCTGAGGTTTAACAAAAGAGTGTCTAATCAGAAAAATGTGAACATGAAGGGCAAAATGGGAAAGAAAAAGGGTTAAACTGTATGCAAAATTGGATGTATAGTACTACCTTCGAAACTGACAAGACGATAAACGTGACCTAAATGCAAAACATCATCAGGTCGAAGAAGCTTTAATTGCTTTATCGGAGCTGAAGATTTCGTCGTCTCACCAGAATTTGCAGAAGGGACTAGTATTATTAGAGCAATATAATGTCCTGGATTTGAATTCATTACTTCTTTAGCGCTCATTGATTGATAATATCTCTCTATTTTTCTCCCTTTCCCATTAACTCCTAAAGGATGTTGTATTACTACTGTCGCTGCTTCTGCTGCTTGACAGTTTCCCATCACTTTCTATCTACCTATCAAATATATATCTCTGATCTAGTTAGATTTCGCTTGCTTTGATTCTTTATCTTTCTCCTCCTCTCTGGAGAATCAGTTTCTTGCAAGAAACAACAAAAATACTGTCAGATTTCTGACTCGTACCATTAACACTACGAGAAAAACCTCTAAAACTAAAGGCTAATACTCAAAAACAGTTTCGTAACATGTTTATATTTAATTTAACGGATCTCAGTTACTTGTAATGGAAAATTTTTATTTTCTTAATTTAACAGAAACGAAGATCTTCTAGCATCTGTAGAAAATTCTTACAATAAGAAATTAAACATGTCGAAATTATGATGTAAGAAAATCTCTCAAGGATTAACAAAATCTTCAAAGATTAAACTAAAATTTCCTTGCAAGAATCAACTAACCAGATTAATGTTGAGAAATACGATGATTGATGAGATTTAATGTTGAGAAATACGATGATTGATGAGATTTGAGTGTGTAACTAAGCTGATGAACTTGAAGATGTTGAAAGCCAATCTTCCATAACAATACAGAAACCAAGCTTTAGGGTTTACAGAACAGAGAATGACCGGAGACCTCACTTTATCACCAGCAAAGGAAGAAAGAAATGTGAGAATAAAAGGGGGAAACAGTATTTAAAGAGGGCAGACGCAAAAATGGTTTGAAAAAACAAGTAATAAAGAAATGGTTTTAAAAAGATGAATTGTTTTATAGACCCAATGGGATGGATGGATTGATGATGAATGATTTGAGATTCTGATTTTTTGTCTTTCTATTGTTTAATGCATGATACGAACCTAAATGAGGTAATATACGATTCTTCACTTAAAGCCTAAGGTTAGAATTTTGATTCGAGTTACTTTTACAATTTAACTGTGGTTAAAAATGAATCAATAGAATAGATTACTACACCTAGCTATAGTCTTCTCTGCTATGCTGACATTGTAGCCAATATTGAGAAGAGATGGCTACATTGAAGTGACTTGATGAGATGAATGATGGTAAGTATAATGTGTATACTTGACCGACCATTTTTCTCCCAAAGTATATAGTTCAACAAAATAGTTCAATTATTCATACATCATCCCTCGCAATTAGGGTCAACACTGTCTAAAGGTTAGCCCTAGCGATACGTATTATGTCGCTCCAGATCCTCTACAGTCGTGATAGGTACCCGCGGGTTACACAAAATGGAAAAAGTAGAGATATAGAAGTGGTCCCCACCAACCCGCCACCCAGAAAAGCAGGGGGTTGGGCTTTGCGAGTTAGTGGGGACCCATTTTTTTGTGAGAGGATGTGTAACCTGCGGGATTCAACCCGCGGGGGATAAATCATTTTCGATCCTCTACACCCAATTTCCTCTGCACCCCTGCAACCGCCAATCACTAGATGCCACCTGGACTGCTTTTAACCACCAAAAAAAAATTACATTTCAGTCTCGGTTTTTAGAGGATTTTCCGGAAGAAAAAATGGGAAACAATCGGACAATACTCCTTGTGCACCATAATCCCTACACTTTCTTGTGATTCCTTTGTAGTATTAAATTCTTCCAGAAATTTGCAAACGAAATATAGATGTATCAGGAGTAGCAATCAAGATAGAATTTGGTGCATCTATCATAATTTAACTAGATTAAGAAAGAAGGTATAAAACTAGGTATGATGGGCAGATAGTTAATTAGCCTGGCTAATTTGGGGGCGAGCCCAAATTTAATAGGGGCGAGCACTACTTCAAATATCCCACCCCAGTTTATAAGGGGTGCTAAAATTGTGTGCAAATACTAAAATGTCCCTACACTAATCTTACTACTAATTTAACTACATAACTAATCAAAAAACACCCAAACAAATCACCCCTCTTCTATATATCCTTATCAACAAACACTCTTCTTCTCTCTACTACTTTTCTTACTCTCTAAAATCCATTTTCAAAAAATATTAACACATTCAAAATTCGGATTTTGAAGAAGCTTGGTTTGTTGATTAACTTACATTGTTGATTAACTTACGTTGCAAACAAAGATGGTTGGTCAAACACAATCGAATAATGGTTCATTGGTTTATGTGAGAAGAGGAAGAAGAGGAAGAGTTTCATCAAGATCAAGTGTTGTGGAACAACCCGAGCATGAAGAACCACAAGAACAACAACCCCAGCAGCCATTCATGGATGAGTCTCCAATTAGGAGGTTAGTTTACTACAAACACTATGATTCGCATGATAATAGTAAATTTTTTTGTAGTTACAGAAGAAAAATCGTCGAGGTAAATCTCAAATCCATGCCGATTGTTCATGTTCTGGGTAAAACATTTGTAGAACTCGTCATGCTCGATAGACATATCATGACGACTTAGAAAAACTCGTAGAGGTTATATATAGGTCTGTGACGATTGTTCATATTCTGGGTACGCAATTTTTTAAATCGTCATAATCAGAGAACTTATCCTGACGATTTTGTTCCAGTATTTCCTGCCGTATTTGTTTTGATTTATCTGGTCGTAAAGGTTTAAGCTAGGT
>JAJJMA010332851.1:0-11033 GCA_023529015.1 Papaver nudicaule
TGTATATCCAAGGCTAAGGCAGGGAAAGGCCGTGGGCCTCCAAAGACTAAGGCAAGGAGAATGTCGTGGGCATCCAAAGATTAGGCTAGGGATTTCCGTGGACACCCAAAATCATGCCAAGGTATGGCCGTGAGCATCCAAAAGCTAGGGCAAGGAGTGGTCGTGGGCCTCCAAGGATTAGGCGAGCTAAAAGATGTGGATACCCAAAGTTAGGCCAAGGGAGTGGCGTGGGCATCCAAAGCTTGGCCAAGGAGTTGGTCGTGGATACCCAAAGCTAAGACAAGGTGTGGCCGTGAGCATCCAAAATCTTGTGGCGTGAATTGCCTAGGGTTTGGCTTGAGCATGAGCTAGGCTAATGCGCATGCGTAGGTATTTTTACGTATAGGCTAGGGATATGGACCATGCTACTAGGCTAGGGTCGTGAGATATCAAAATACAGCTAATAGTAATTAAATGTCTTATCCCTATTGTAAAAATAAATTCATACCTTGTCTCGAGCTATCCCAAGATGCCAGAAATTGATGCGAAATTACTCCTGTGACCTCCTCGCCAAAAACCACCATCAACACCATGTTAGCTCGGTACCGGTATATGCAGCTTCAAAAAGCCCATTCCCACCCAGCCAGTTCCCAAAATCCAACATCGCAGTAACATCAGGGCCAATTCTCGACTCTTTCTCACATGCTCGTAAGTAGCATTTAAAGTCACCCACCACCAACCATGTTTTGCTTGAAGCACCATGGTTTAATTGAGCCCATAAGGGTTGTCTATCCTTTACAGTATGACCAGCATGAACAAAGGAAACCATAGAGTCATCAACTTCTACCGTAATCCCGTGCTTTGAAATGTCTACGACAGTTGGAGTGGAAAGCTCACAACTCCAGAATACCCAAGTGTCACCCCCCAAATTCCTCATTATGAATCACATCCAAATTATAGCCATTGAGATTAAGCTGCTTACGAAAATTACTAGTAAACTTTACCTTGCATTCAGACACACCAAATAAGTCTGGTTTATACTCCTTAACCAGCTGACGAAGTTTGGCTTGAGAATTTAGTCTCTTCAAGCCCTGGGGATTCCAATATAAGACCAGCATTAATTACCACCCTTAGAAGAGCCGTGCTTAGGCGGCTGTGGTAAGTCTTTCTTGCATGTTTGAACTCTTGCTGACCTTCTAACAGCAGCAGCAGCTGCCGTTTTCTCAGCTGCAGTCATCACCTTCTTCTTTTGATATGTGATCATCTCATTGAAAACATCATCATCTTTAGCTTCAGATTGATCAGATGCACTCTCAGAGGAACTGGAAAAAATCTCTTCAGCTTCCACTTCATCAGAATGAACATTTTCCTTAGGGTTAGTAGTACTTGACTCCTTGACAGAGCTACTTGACACCACCTTAGCTGGAGAAGAAGGTGGTATATAACCCTCAACATTCATGGGATTAGTAGTAGCTACAGCTATATGTTGCTCCACATCTTCTTGACTTGGTGTTTGTGCTAAATGTTGAGTTCCAGTGTCATCAACATCACTAGCAACAGTCGTATCGCAAGTTGTGTTATCTATTGCTTGCTGAACAAATTTAGAAGAAGCTCTACCTCTCTCCACCTTCTTTTCTCTCCCAGCAGCCCTTTTTTCCATCTCAATTTGCTTAACATTATCCCAGTCTGCCATTCTCTCCATTACAGTCTCAAGGGAATCATATACCACATTGGCATCCATAGCCGCAGTTTGCAAAACCACTGGTTCTTCTATCTGAATGTTCCTACCCTCCACACCATCACTGTGAAACAAACCATCAGTAGGGCTATTTGTATACACTACATCACCAACCAAGTTAACTTGTGGATCATCAGTATCGACATTTTGAAATTGTTCAGTAACAAACAATCCTGTTTCTTGACGAACATGTGAATTAGTGTCAATATGAGTGTCGAGTACAGCTTCATAGGGAGCATAAGATTCTTCATAAACTTCTGTATGAACTTGACTTGGTGGGGCATCATTCTCAACCCTAATATCATCATGGTGTTGTGTTTCACGTTCATGCAGTGCCCTGTTTTGTGTGGTAGTTTCACTAAAAATATCACCAAATTCCATAGGCATAACTGAGTTATAAATCAACCTGGTTTTAGTATTACTATCCTTTAAACCCAGTTTTCGAGCCTAATCTTCCAACAATCCCAGCTCCATAGAATCTTGCAGTTCCTTCCTTGCATACTCTGTTACAGAGTCATCACTCTCTTCATATTTTGGATAGAGCCAAAGCCCACTTGTCCAATCCTCCATAATTCTTCCCGTAGCCTTCCACATCTTACCTTCTTCAGGTTTACAGTAATCAAAGTCATAAAATAAACCATCTTCATACATGATTTTGCCGTTATGAGCTGATTTCTTCACCGATTTCTTTTTTTGTGCAGCTGCTTCCTTCTCAAATCCCATATTCTTCAGAAGAATAGGGCACTCATCGTATTCATGACCCAAATTACAACAATGTTCACAGTATTGAGGTTTGTTAGGGATTATTACATCCTGAACAAAATCTTTTCCCTCCCCAAGAATAATCGAAACTTTTTCTTTAACCTTCAGGGAAAAATCAACATCAACTAGAACAAAAGCTGGATATCGAAAATCATACTCCAAAGTTTTTTTTGCCACCGCAACTGGAGTTCCCATCATCTTACCCAGCGTAAGCATCATCTTTTTGGTCCAACATGAAACTTTTAAGTTTTGGAATTGGCACCAGACTGTTGCAACTGAGTTTTTTACAAGATTGGGGTTGACATTTTCATCCCAATCCTGCACCTTAAGAGTTTGTCGACCCGAATCAGCATGAAAGAGTCTCCACTGTCCACTTTATTTAACTCTTCTCTTTTGTTCATCCGTACTTAATTTGATATAAAAATAACCCTTAGAAAGAGCTATGATCTCAAACTCGTTCTCTTTGAAACCCCATTGATTTCCAAGAGATTTCTTTACATTAACAAATCTCAATCCCTTGAAATCCAGTCTACCAATCAGACTATGCTTCCATATATCCAAACCCTCATCATAAATCTCCCTAGCTTCTACGTATGCTTCTCCAGAAACATCAACCTTAGCGCAAGGCAGAGAGGATAAGTCTATATCGTCAGCTAGTTTAGCAGAACTTCTGTTTTTTGTGACCTCAACCCATGATCTCTGAACACCTCTTCCCCCTGTAATAGGGTTCTTAGATGTTGAAGGACCTTCCTGCACCATCTTTAGATCATCCTTGATGATCAGAAAGCATAAAACTGAGTCGAGTTTTTGTGTTAAGTAAAACCCTAAAAATAAAAAGCACCGGTTTTTTAGGATTCCACGAAAGTTGTTTTCTTGAAAAAACACAGTTTTTTTCCGGTCAAGGATGGTCTTCCATTGTTTGCATACCAATTTGCTGTGAGAAACACTTTCTGTTGTAGGAAGACGGTCTAAAATCTCTGTAGTTAATAAGCACCCGGGCAATTTATCCATTGTTGTTAGTGTTGAATAATGGGAAGGATATTTACACCTCGTTCGGTTAGGAGAATTGGATTCCTGGGAATCCAATTATGGGTAATCTAATTCCTGGAATCTAATTCCAAAGAATTGGATTCCAATCCCAAAAAATAATGTTCGGTTGAAGTAATTCAATTACCTTTGTTATTACCCAGGAATCCAATTCCATTGCACTACTAGACCAATGCAATGGAAATCTGTTGTTTTGGGGGAAATTGGATTTCTAGGAATCCAAAATCTTGATTACAGAAAGTTGGTTTGTCATGTTCGTTTCAAGGAATTAGATTCCTTTCCAGGAATTGGAATCCCAGCTCCCAACCGAACGAGGTGTTAGGATTATTGTGTAGAATACTGTTAGTCATAAACTTTATATACACATCCAATATATACGTCTGTTTAGACAAATGTATTGGTGCAAATGCTTGTACCCTTTCGGGAAAAGACACCTTTTTTTCTACCAAAATGTAAAGAAATTTCAAGAGATGCGTTTTATCATCGAAGAGACACCTCATTGGAAATGGGTTGTTGACTCTCACGTGCTTGATTTGATTCTTCTGGTTAATTTGTAGGTTAATCCCAACTGATTGGTGTTGATGGTGGTTTTTGATAAAAAGGTCGTACGGGTAATTTTGCATCGAGTTCTAGCATCTTATTGGATGTGGCTCGGAGAGGCAACAAGGATGGCTCAAGGCAAGGTGAGATTTTTTTTTTTGTATAAAAGAAAGGGGATAAGAGAATTGGCCATCATGGCCATACCTTAAGTTCACGGCCATGGCCTAGCATAATGGCCAAACCCTACTTTCACGGCCATGGCCTAATGCATGGCCAAATCCTAATTCTACTCGGTCATGGCTCAATGCCATGACCAAATACTAATTTGTCTCGGCCATGGCCTAGTGCCATGCCAAATCCTAAATTTTAGGGCCATGGCGTGATGCCATGGCCAAACCCTTAATTCTAAGCCATGGCGTGATGCCATGGCCAAATCCTAAATTATCGGCCATGGCCTAGTGCCATGGACAAATCCTAAACTCTCGGCCATGGCCTAATGCCATGGCCACGTCTTAATTTTTAGGCCATGGCGTGAAGCCATGGTCAAACCCTGTTTTTTAAGGCCATGGCTCCATGGCCGTGTCCTATTTTTTAGGGCCATGGCGTGATGCCATGGCCATATCCTATTTTCTAGGGCCATGGCCATGTCCTATTTTTTAGGGCCATGGCATCCGTGTCCTATTTTTTAGCTACGGTTTGGTGACATTCCCAAACCCTTTATTTTATGGCTTGGTGCCGGAAATGTCCCATCTCCAGAAAACCCAAAGAGATACACAAGCTTATTGCTTAACTCTCTGTTTTACATGCAAAGTCATAAGTTTACCAGCATAATAAATGGTACGACTTGCACCTAGTAAGATTTGACTTAACAAATATTCAATACTTAACAAATCGTATGAGAATCAAGTAATTTATATGGGGGGATATTATTTAGGGTTTTGGTTTGGCGGTCTACGGCACGTGTGATTACAACGACACAATCAGTCAACGGGAAAGAAACTAAGTCGTGTGACCTCTAGAATACCAATACAACTTCATACTTTACCCCTCATATTGTCTTAATGGTTTTTAGACAAAAACATTTGGCGACCACGGTGGGAGCAATGTTCTGAAAACCGGCCCGGGCATCGAACCGGAAAAGTCACTGGGCTGGGTCAATTAGGTCCAACCAGTGATCCAACCAGTGGGTCGATTGGGTTCAAGGGTAAATGTATTTATGATATAGTCTAGTCATTGTCCCTATTAAATAAAAAAAAAAAATATCATGAGATTATTATAGTCCACACTGATTATTTCTACTAATGTCTATTATATATGTACAAGTATGTACATTTCACGTAACCAGCTAATGGCCAAATGGTTTCTTGGACGAGTTATAACCATCAGGTCTCGAGTTCGAGCCTCTCAATCTGCACATTTTAATTTTACACCAAACCAGTCACTCAGTTGAACCAGTTTAAAACCCGGCGGGTTCACAAGGTTTGGTGGTTCAACCGGCCGGGTCACCCGGTTCTCATGTTTGAGTCCGGTTTTCTGACAAATAACTGGGTCACTGTTAACCCAAACCAGTTTAATGACTGGTTCACGGGTTTTCCGGTCGGACCGGGCCGGTTTTCAAAACACTGGGTGGGAGGTCATTATCTCGGTTATAAAAAAAAATGGTTGAAATTGGAAAGCAGAGTTTAGAGAACGCCAGCTCTCCAAATGTTACCATTGGTCCCACAGACCCATCAGTTGTAAGTGGTATTACTACTCTTCAAGTCAGTGGCGTTAGCACGTCTACATCTACTGGCCCCACTACACAAAATCTCAACAATATTGTTTCTCCAATCGTCACTATCGGAGTTACCCTTTCTCATGTCGTGGGAACTACTACTGCTCCTGTGGGGACCATGTCTGCAATCACGAGCGGCACTTCTATTCGAGCGAGTCACTATTTCAAATTTAGCAAAGAATTGTCAAAGAAAAGATGAAAATCCAGATGATTTCATACGAAGATTTAGGTCCAAGGCCTTCGATTATCACAGTGAATGGTCAGATCACAGCTAGTGGAGATTTGTATAGGAGGAATGGAACCACGCCATCAAGATTAATGGAGAAATTTCGCCCTAGCACTTTCTCACAGATCCATACAATAGCTAAACAACACACTAGTGTTGGAAATGATCCTGTCAATAGAAGACTGAGGACTGAAGACACACATGATGAGTTTTCGCGTCACCCTCAACATGTCCAGAGTTTCACCACTTATGAAAAGCCTGTGAGCCAAGAAGTTATCTTCTTAATTGACAATTTGTGTGAGTTATTACACTTTTCAAGGGGACATCGGGTAAATACTTTTGCTGCTCTCAATCATACTGCCTTCAACCCAGATTTAATTCCGCCTTCACTGGAAGTTTCGGAGATATTCCTTGTGTCAGACCCCGTGGTAAAAGATATTACCTTCACTGAAGAAGATATGGTGGCCGAGGAAGGTCATAACAGGGCTTTATATGTTACGGCGCTGTTTTAGGTATAAAACAAATAAGAGAATATGAGGGGTAAAGTATGAAGTGTGATGATGTAATAAAAGATTGTGATGAATTCGAGAGGTCAAGATCGAACAAGACTCGCCTAAACCAAGAAATGGCCGTTCGAGTATTGCTTCAGTTACAAGAAGAGGATTTTAGGGTTGGTTTAGGGAGGGAAGCAGAGAAAGATGAGATCAGAGAATTGCTATGATTATTGCTAGATAAGGATGAATATTCAGTTCTCACTAGATAATAAATGCTGAGTGAGAAGAGTTAATCAATTATCGATAAGATAGACTTGATTATACTTGCACTGAACTTGTTGAACTTATCTGTTGTTTTGATGAGATTGAGATTAAGATGATTTCCCAACTGGTCGAGTGACCTATTTATAGCAATATATTCTCAACTGATCTCGTAAGAAGTGGAAGTAGTGGAAGAGTGGGAGTGAGAAAAGAGTGGGGTCAGTTGCTAAGAGTCTTGCGCCTAATATTAGGGAATACTAACAACCCACTACCTTATCCCATCTTCTTAGCAACGTTCGCACGACTTAGCTTTCTTTCTCGTTAAGTGATTGTGTCGTTGCAATCACACGTGCCGTAGACCGCCAAACCAAAACCCTAAAAGAATATCCCCCCATGTAACTAAATCTTGATTCTCGTAAGATTTGTTAAATATTTGTTTATTTGTTAAGTCAAAGTTGACTAGTGCAAGTCGTACCAATTACTGATAACTTAGGACTTTGCGATAAGATAGAGTTTAAGCGATAAGCTTTGAATATCTCTTTAAGATTTGGTTTAAGGATTGAGCCGGGCAATCGCCATTTAAACCTAATGAGATAAATCTAAGGGTTGAGCTAGCAACCGCCATTAGATAAGATAAGATAAGTCATCTAAGGGTTGAGCTAGCAACCGCCATTAGATAAAATAGGTCTAAGGATTGAGCTATGCAATCGCCAATTAGACCGAGAGGATTTCAGCAACTCTCTGTGGCAATAGTCAAATAAACACGACTTTCGTCTTGCCATAAATAAGGGAAATTGGTTTGTGGCATGTAATGCACCAATTCCCTGAGTAATAAAGACATATGAATGTCCAAAGTAATGTGAATCATAGCCATGAGCCATGATTAAGAATTATAGCACTGATTTACAGAAGCAAGTCTATAATCAGGAAAAACAGACGAATGATGCTATCACGGCGTAGCCATCATCAAGAATGCATAAGCATTGCCAATATAAGACCTAAAGATAGGCCACAATAATTATAATAAGCCATATTGCATGGTATAATAATCTTATTAAGAAGTTAGGCATAGAGCACGAAGGACAAGCCATAACATTTATGTTATTTTCAGATTTCTGTACAGTTTGTATGTTGTCCATTGGTAAAATCGTCCAGGCCAGCCTATATTAGATAAAAATCTGAATTTTTAGTATGTTATAGGAAATTCACAGAGGAAAATATTTCGTGAAGGAAGCGCCTTCTAATTCCTCACGGATTGGGCTCTAAAAATCACGCCATGAAGAAATACGTGAGCTGAACTGCCAGATTTCCGAATTTGATCAGGAAACTAGAGTATTATGGACTTAATAAAATCCATAATCCTCTAGGATTTGGATCAGTGAGGCCCATAAATAAGGGGAGGCTAGGAAGAGGTGAACCCTAGCTCAAAGGAGGCAAGGCTAGCCGTGAGGGGAAGAGAATAATCATGGGCCTCCATAAGCACAAGCGAGGGAGGATGCGTGGGCACCCAAAGAAGAGGCAAAGCCAATGCCACGGGCCTCCAAGAGTTAGGCGCGGCCAATACCATGGGCATCCAAAGATGAGGCATGGCCAATGCCGTGGGCACCCAAAGTTTAGGCGTGGCCAAACTTTAGGCTGGGCCAAAGTTTAGGCGTGGCCAATGTTTGGACATGGCCAACGTTTTGGCGGGGACAAAGTATAGGCGTGGCCAGGTTTAGGACGTGGCCAAGATATAGGCGTGGCCAAGTTATAGGCGTGGCCAAACTTTAGGCTTGGCCAAAGTTTAGGCCTGGCCAAGCTATGGTCGTGGACAAGATATAGGCGTGGCCAAGTTTAGGGCGTGAACAAGGTTTGGCGTGGCCAAGTTTAGGCACGACCACGGTCTTGGCGTGGACAAGGTTTGGACGTGGCCAAGGTCTTGGGCAAGGCCAACGCCATGCCTATCCAAGTTTTAGGCTTGGCCAAAGTTTAGGCGCGGCCAAGATTTGAGCATGGCCAACGCCATGCCATGGAATGGCGTGAGGCACCTAGGGTTTTGTCTCGAGCATGAGCTAGGCTAATGTGCATGTATAGGTATTTTAATACGTAGGCTAGGGATATGGACCATGCTACTAGGCTAGGGTCGCGAGATATTAAAATATGGCTAACGGCAAACCAAATATCTTATCCCTACTGCAAAGAATAAATTCATACCTTATTTCGCGCCATTCCAGGATGCCAGAAGTTGATGCGAAATTACTCCTGTGACCTTGTCGCCAAAAACCACCATCAACAGGCGCACGCCTAGAACGTAGGATTCAAGAGAGCCGTGATTGATGGAGCTGCTGCCAACATCATAACTCTTAAGACTCTCCGTACTGCTAGAGTTCCAAAGAATCAAATTGTACATCATCCCGTTGTTATGAAAGATTTTGAAGGAAACAAAACTAATACTTATGGGTATATTAATCTGGACCTGAAGGTGGGACCAATCCACCAGCGAGCCATGACATAAATATTTCATGATATGATGCACAAACAAATCGAAGATTACGTGGATGACATCGTTGTCAAATCCAAGACACGAACATATCACTTAGAAGTATTGAGACAGGTGTTCGATAGATGTAGGGAATACAAACTAAGGATGAACCCTTTAAAATGCGCTTCCGGAGTTTCTTCGGGCAAGTTTTTGGGTTTTCAAGTAATCGAAGAAGGGATCAAGGTAGACCCTACTAAAACGCAAGCAATTACCACTATGCCACCACCAAAGACGGTAAGAGAACTCAAGAGATTCATGGGAAAAATCTCTTACATCTGACGGTTTATTCCTGGCCTAGCCCAATTTGTGGTTTCATTCATCCCTTTACTAAAGAAGATAGAAGATTTTGTATGGTCTCCCGTTCAAGAAGAGGCATTCAGGAAAATCCAACAATTGTTACTATCACCGGCAGAGATGAAAGCTCCAGTACAGGGACGTCCTTTACTCCTCTATATGGCATCCAACGAAACTGCTATTGGAGCACTTCTTGCGCAAGAAGGAGACGATAATGTTGAATATCCAGTATATTACATTAGTCATACCTTAAATAATGCTGAACTCCGTTACCCGAAAGTGGAAAAGGCGTGTTTATCTTTAGTCTTTGCTATCCAGAAGTTTAGGCATTATCTATTATCAAGCAGAGTCGTGCTAATTACAAAGGCGGACCCTAAAAGATTTCTCTTATCAAAACCGGCCCTATTGGGAAGACCGGCCCGTTGGCTGATGCAAATGTCAGAATTTGACATTGCTTGTGTTACTCCGAAGCAATAAAGGGCCAAGCTGTCGCAGACTTACTTGCGGCTTTCCCAGGGGAAGATACTACTGCTTTGCACGAAGAAGTACTCGGAGAATTCCCAGAAATATCCTTAGTAAAGGAAGATACTTGGTTGATGTATTTCGATAGCTCCGCTACACCAAGTAACAATACTGGAGGAGCTGAAGTAGTGTTGGTTTCCCCTGCTGGCGAAGTGTTCTCGCATTCATTCAAATTAGATTTCAAATGTACCAATAACTCGGAGGAATATGAAACCTTTCTACTAGGATTATCTTTGGCCGAACAGGCAGGACAAACCAATCTAGAAATTAGTGGTGATTCCAAGTTACTGGTGAATCAAATGAATGGGGTTTATTCATTGAAGGAGGTTACTTTAGCTCTTCATCAAGATGAAGCACATAGACTGTTAACTCATTTTGTTGATGTAATTGGTAAAATCCCCATATGAGAGATTTTACCAATACACCCATACTTAACTATCTTAAACACACCATAACACAAATTCTTAAGAGTAAAGCGGATATTAAAGAGTTCAGAGATACTTAGACAGAAGCTTAAGACATGCCAAATAGAATAAATCATGTAACAAAGTCTATTAATAAGCAAAGCATAATCTCCCCAATGTATATGTATTATCAACTCTTATTAACTCTCACCTTGACAATGATAATCTCTCTACAATATCAAGTTCTTCACTAGACTTTGAGCTATGGAGAGTAAAAATGAATTTCTTTATCTCTCTTTAGATCAACCCTAGAGTTCACTTTTCCAACCCCCCTCTCCGTTGAGATATATGGCCTTATATAGGCGTTTATACATATTGGATTACAACCAATCTCCATACCGCCGTCCTCCTCATACACTTCATTGTCCCTAACCTTGGATTGGATAAGAACGATGACGCGTCTCCCACTGA
>JAJJMA010332865.1:2357-15805 GCA_023529015.1 Papaver nudicaule
GAGCACACTCATTGGGAAGAGGAAACGGTCCTTGAACATTACCACAATGATCTGGAGATGCACAAAATGCCATATGAAACTTCCAAGATTATCAAGAATTAGCTTTTCACGAGCATTTTCACCGCCTTTGACTTGATCAATAATAACCAGGCACCACAACCTTGCTACTTGGACCTGGCAAACAAGAATGGCAGAATTTAGTATGCAGAAAAAACGTGAAAATGCCATATGGACAGTACAGTTCCAAGCTTCTACTAATGAAGTTGTGTAATGACTTCCAAAAATACACTCTCCCAATTGGCAATCACTAATCATAGAGAGACACTGCCTTTCAATCTATAATAGGTTTCTCAACAGACTTACCCGCATAATGACCTCCATTTGTAGAAGATTTAGGACTTCTTAAACAAGCAGGATCCATGCGAGGAGGAGGTATTTCTGTTCAACAAAGTGATGGTGTGATAAATGCGAGGAAAATAATGCTCCAGCCGTAATTAGGTGATGGAGAAATTAGTCGCTAGAATAGAAATACCTTGCCAAAACTGTGCATGGGTTCAAAACCAAAACACTAAAGAGACATTCAAAATTGTCGATCGATTCATGAATAAATTCATCAAAAGGCATGCATGTATTGTTTGAAAAATTCAAAATTATGGGAATGAATGTCTGAATGAATCAATGCCATTCTAATTTCATCTAGAAACATATGACGAATTTCGGAAGCATGTCCTATAAGTTCAGGGGATCCTACGCCCCCGCCTAACACTTGTCAATGGTACAGCACTGTCATGTATTTGGGGTGGCCGGTTGTGCTTTGAATCGTTAAAAAAACTATCTAGCATTTTATTTCTGTTTTGTATGTACTATATATGTGTATCTGACTAGAGGAAATTCCTATTTCTTTTCTTCTTTTATTTCTATGAGAAAACTTTTGCAACAGCTTTAAGTCTTTGGTACTTAAAGTTATTGGTCTAAAACATTCAAATTCAAGCATTTAAAAGATCTGAATTTGTTAGAATTTATCCCTATTTGTTAACCAACAATTCTTATCGATTGCAAAGAAGACATACAGAAAGTACTTAATGAGCAAGAATACGCTTTACCTCTGAGAACAAAAAAACAAGAATATTAACTCAGACATGGGCAAGTGACTTAATGAACTGATGACAATAACCCATTTGAACATCATTGCGGATTCAACGGTAAGCGTATCAAAATCTCTATCAAAACATCGAAATCAAGAGCCACTTGCACATAATGCCTATGTAATGTAGTATTCAAAGGTTTTATCCGGCAATTGATTATACCATAGACCTAAGCTCAAAGCTGGTCAAGCCAGCATAAAGAGGATGGGTTAATGCAGTGGCATATGGAACCTCTCTTGGGCAGATAATCTCACAAATTATGCTGCTTAATTGACTACTTCTTATGTTAAACATAACAAGAATGATAATGTTCACTAATATCTTTATTCTCCTACAGCTTTTGACAGTTTTAGATTTTCACAAGTATCAGAAAACGACAATATGGATCTTCTGACAACACTAATCAAATGTTATAAAACAATATAACAAAAAGATCCAACAAATGAACATTTGAATAGGATAAGGTAGTTACCTTCTATAGGTTCCTGATCTTAGTGAGCTTGTCCGCGATGTCATTTCACCATGCTCAATAGCATTCACGAGACTCTTAATAGCAGTCTCGAGACTCTGGACAGGTAACAAAGTATCGACGAAAGGTGTAATGGAATATGTGTTAGCAATGCCAAATAAACTAGTAGATTCCCATAAAATCTCAAACTTATTTCTGCAATATTTCTTCTCTCTTCGATTATAATATTGGAGAGATTCATAAAGATATTGCTTATTAGAACGCAGTTCCCTTGAGAATTTTATGACTACCAAACTTGTATCGGTAATGACTTTGAAAGAAAATCTGTACATTTCATCCCAGCGACAAGGCATTTTCATTGTCTCTTTAATCCAATTACCATCCGTAACATTATAAATCCAGCAGTGGAGCATGTCATCTCCGTCTCTGGCTAACATAGTTAAACATCCGTCCATTTCTGCCAATTCATCAACTGCAAATTCATCAACCAATCGCCTACTTCCATTCGACTTCCAGCAATCAAGTATTAAACTTGGGATTGCTATCCATCTAAATGTCTCACTTCCAAGATCGAACACTATTATGACACCATTTGGAAACCGCGGGTTCTTGAAAGATATCCAATATATCGAACCACACACATGAACGCAGTTATTTCCACCAGTTGGAATGTCGAGTGGAACTTGGTTAATCTTCCTCCATTCATTCTCACCTACTGTAAGGACCCCACAAACAAATACACGACTTTTTCTACTTGCACTTCTGCGAGTAATCTTATACATGCAAAGAACTTTGTGCTGCTTAGTAGTCAAGTCAATTCCAAATCCACACTTATATTTGTAAGTGGCTTTCACATCCGATATCGAAAAATCTTCTGCTGCTTTTACCCCACGAATCTTTTTGAATATTATACTTGTGCTTGTTTCGATCCATGGTGTTTTCGCTCCGGTGCTAGGATTATAAATGAGAACATTACAATGTTGAATACCATCACGCTTTACAAAGCAGACCAAGCCATGTACAGGTTCAAGGATGTTTATATGTTCCCCTTTCAGAGTTAAATTATTAGTGGTGACGACAGCAGAATTACGGGATGATTCATGACCTTGACTATCATCGAACCTTAAATCATTGTGGCAGAATTGAAACCTCTTGATAGGTATGTTTCCATTAGCAGAGTATGTAGGATACATTAGGAAGGTACTTTCAGCACGTAGACGTGTTATCGATGATTTTAAGTGCATATTGATGAAGTCTTTGCTATATTGGATTAGCCATCTCCAGTATCTACATACTGGTCTAACTTTCACAAGATTTTCCACAGGTAGTCTACATAGAGTGTCTAGAAACAATTCATTACCTTCATAAAAGAAGCATTCCTCCTCTGCTGTTTTAAGATTACTGCTGCTGCTGCTAGTGCTGTTATTGGCAATTTCTAATCTTCTTCTTTTGCTTGCTTCTTCCAAATGTAACATATTCCTGATTGATCTGTGGATCTGGGAGAATAAACCACGCCTTTGATTGAAGAGGGATTATACCCTGCCCTGCCTTCTTACAAGAAACAATACTGTATTCTAAGTGTTTGATAATAGTTCTAAATGAAGCAGCAAAACATTTATAGCTTTAGAATAGATAAAAAATCAAAGCATATTCCTCCAATTAGACTGAGAGTTTCATTGATCATAAATCATGATAAGAAGATAAGAAGTCACATGATTAAGAAAAGTTCATGACAACTGAGATCGGAAACTCCTAAAAGAAAAACCTAAATTTCTTGGTTCTATTTTTGTGGAGTTAAGAATTAGAAATATAACCCTGGCCGTTCATTTTAAGCCCTATCTTTTTAATTGTAAGGATTAGGAAATTCTACGAATATTATGCTTTTGGGCCTCAAATTTCAAATGTTGGTATCTTAGGATCTCTGTTGCGAGAGATGGACCTACGAGGGGCTAAACTGGGCCTTAGCCTACCCCTCAGGTAATTTCAAAGGCTTAGCAAAACAATCAGATCCGTGGATTTCACCTGCATTTGTCCGTAAAATTATGAGTGAAAATTAATCGGCAAGTCCCTATGGGCTGGACACGGTTGTATTTTCAAATCCGCAATATTTGGTGGACTAGACGAGGTTGTATTTTTAATCCGCGAATTTATCTGCAGACGTAGGTACTATATTAAAATTACACGTACAGTATAACCCCTATAAAATAATAATCCGCGAAAAATTAATAGTCTCGCTAAAATAATAAATTCTTCAGGTCCCGAGTCGGAGCCAAGGTGTTAAAATAATAATTCTCGAAATTTATAATTAATAATATATTAAAACCTTATTTAGGTCCCAAGTGACGTATAAAATACATAAAATTAGTTGTACATATGCGATAATTTGGTAAACAATGACTCAATTATGACCTGATTTTTCTTCAAATTGATGTAACCTTGAATTTCATCTTGGACTTTTCTTAATTATATATAAGAATGACTCATTAGAACGTTTCTGTTTATTTTTACTAAATTCTATTGAAAAATAAATAATTCCTTATAAATTAATAATTATTATTTTATGATTGCACTAAAATAATAAAGTTTTCCGGTCCCCATGCTAATTTTTTAAAGCGGTCGAAGATGACAAGGAAGTTTGGTCTTTAATCTCTGCCGCTGCACTTTGGTAGATTTGAATTGAAAGAAATAAACGTATCTATGAAGACAAAGCCAAAAACATCGAACAAGTTACACAAAATGCCAGAATTTTACTTCTCTCATGGGCTTCCATTTTCAAAACAAGTTTGCTTGGAAACATTAGCAACTTAATCTTGTATCCAACCTATGTTGTGTGAGGCGCGAGGCGAGGCGAGTCGCCACAAACGCCCCACACACCACGCCTTAGTCGCGACTTAGTCGCGCCTAAGGCATCACATTGCACCGGAATTTTTTTGGTGAAAAAAATGAGAGAGTAACTCCTTTGGCAATGCCTCATGCGCTTTTCACAACATAGTCTCCAACAATGTAAGTATTGTGAGCAGTCGGTAAATTTCGTGTCCACCTTTACTTCAACCGGTAAACAAACAGAAGTCTTCCCTATCCGTTCGTGCCATTCCGGGTATTGAAATCTCTACAAACAAACACATATTTCTTACGGGTATAATTTACAACCCCGAATCAAAATCCCTAGATATTCTTTAAACCCTAAGAAAATTTCAATTTCTCAACAGAATGAAAAATAGGACTAGATTGAAGAAGAATTTTAACCGGATTCTTCCAACAGAGATCATTTTAGACATCTTGTCTCGTTTACCGGCCGAATCAGTACTGGGATGCAAGTCGGTCTGCAAAACATGGAAGAATCTCATTCAAGAGCCACCGTTTACCCAGATGCATTTAACTTATCTCAACCATCCAGATTCAACCGATTTAGGTAAATTGCGTTATGTTTTCTTGAAGCAAAATCATGATATTGATGATTGTGAATGTAATTGTTGAGAATATCTTTACTGTTTTGAGTTTGATGGAAATGAGGATTGGAATTCTGGGAAAACCATACATAAAAGAATCATGTTAGAAGCAACAACTAAATGTAAAGCTTACATCTTAATTGGTTTCTTTAATGGTTTGATTTGTATACACGGAATTCAACCCAGAACAAATGATGCTTATGGACCTGCTACGATTATTAACCCGGTCACGAGAGAATACATTGTTCTGCCAGATTTTTATACTTATCCGGAATATAACATGAAAGATTCAAAATGAACTCCATATGATCATTTGGCTTGTGGATTTGGTTACCTTGCTGAAACGAACGAGTACAAAGTTGTTAGGGTATACCCTTGGAAGTGGTATGGGATGGAGATATCGGGCAGTTTGATTTGGGTTTTGTATTTTACACAGATGGCGAGAAAACACATGTGTGTTTCTGGATGGATGTCTTTACTGGAGGGATACAAAAGGAGGAATGGTTGTAGTGTTTGATTTGGCCGAAGAGAAGTTCCGTGAGCATATTCCACCACCTCCTATGCTGACAGACACTGATGATGATGATGATGATGACGACGATGATTTCTGTGTGATAGGGTTTATCCGTTGCCTTTTTACCAACGGCCCTGGGCCGTTGCAGAAAATAAAAGCAACGGCGAGCGGCCGTTGCCGAGACGCCGTTATTGTTGGTGTTACAATAATTTCAGCAACGGATCTGCCGTTGGTGTAATTATAATTACAGCAACACATGCATTTGTTGCAGTAATTATTGTCACGGATTAGACATGCCATCATACCGTGCCGCGCGGCAGCCTACTGTAACGGTCTACCCATTACGGTGGGCAGTAACTGATTCAATAACTTTTAACTGTAACATTATACCCAACGGCGTTTTTTTGTGTAGTAACGGTTTATCCGTTTGACAGCTGGCAGTTTTCGTAACTGCTTCGAAACAGCCAGCCCCGTTACGTCTACCTAACTGATACTCTAACAGTTAAAGTAACAGAATACACTGATGGGCTCTATATTCTAACGGTTCAGCGCTTGCCACCTATCCTTCTACCGTAACGGATCCAACAACTTTTGTTCCCGTTAGATCACGGCGTGTAACAGATAAATTTTAACGGCTTAGTCAACGCTTGTATTCGTCGAAAACGCATCTGTAACAGTTTTTAGGATTGCCACGTGTTTTTTTGCAACTAACAGATTTTGTGTACCGTCTGTTATCGTTAGAAGAAACTGTATTATTTTTTAAAAAAAATAACGATGCCAAGCGTTAGGCTCTGCGTTACAATTGCACCTGGAAAACAATTCATTCCGGAATCTGGAATACAGTTCATTTGTGAATCTGTAATACAGTTCCGGAATCGAAATCCTGTAATTTTCAATTTATTCCCACTGAAATACATCCATTCTCATTCAACTAACACACGCATTTCATTCAAACTCTGAAAATCATACAACCGTTTATACATCCATTCACTACACTCATTCACAATCCTAAATTTATAAAACTGCACAAGGCAAAATAGATGCATACATTTTTGCCTGTGTTATTACTACCCAAGATTAGAAAAGGTTGTGTGTTTTGGCAGTTTGCAGTTGATGTTATGTTATGTAATGATACCTTGAATCAGAAGAAGCTTTGTTATAGGACGCAAAATGGTTTTTAGCAGTTTCCCAGAGATCTTTATCATTAACGAAACCTTCGTTTTGCTTTGTCGACCTCAGATGTGAGAGTTCTGGGAAACTATACATTCATGTCTCTCCTTCTCCACATGTGTTGGTACTGCTACAGTGAATCCTCACAAAACAAAGATACTGGTAGTAACTAGTAAGTAAGATAAACCAAGACAAACTAATGAACATCAAACATAGACTGATGTATTGAGGCTTCCTCACCAATAGAAGTTGGGGATGAAAATATGCTGCTCATCATGTTTGCCGAATTGATCTCCTCCAATTCGGCAAACTTCATAAGCAGTATATTTCATCTCCAAAAACTCAATGATGGTGAGTTGATCCTAATACTCCAAAGCATGTATCACATACTATTATAAAGAGATTATATGATATGTAAACAAACCTTTTGGCGAAAAAAGGTGTCCTGCAGCAGCCCCTTGCTCAAAGAATCCTCCTCGCAAGACAAAGATAATGTAGCAAGTAAAAATCAAGCAAGATTAACTGATGATAACAACATATCTAGACTAATGTATCGAGGCTTCTCACCAACAGAAATTGGAGACAGAATATATGGCACGTGAGGTTTGCTGCATCTATCTCCTACATTTACAGCAAACTTCACTTGCAATTCATCTTGTCTCCAAACAGTCAATGGTGGTGAGTTGTTCCTAATACTCCAAAGCATGTATCACATACTATTATAAAGTGATATGATATGTAAACAAACCTTTGGGCGAAAAAAGGTGTCCTGCAGTAGCCCCTTGCTCAAAGAATTCTCCTCGTAAGACAAAGATAATGTAGCAAGTAAAAATCAAGCAAGATTAACTGATGATAACAACATATCTAGACTAATGTATTGAGGCTTCTCACCAACAGAAATTGGAGACAAAATATATTGCACGTGAGGTTTGCAGCATCTATCTCCTACATTTACAGCAAACTTCACTTGCAATTCATCTTGTCTCCAAACATTCAATGGTGGTGAGTTGTTCCTAATACTCCAAAGCATGTATCACATACTATTATAAAGAGATTATATGATATGTAAACAAACCTTTGGGCGAAAAAAGGTGTCCTGCATCAGCCTCTTGCTCAAAGAATCCTCCTCGCAAGACAAACATAATGTAGCAAGTAAAAATCAAGCAAGATTAACTGATGATAATAACATATCTAGACTAATGTATTGAGGCTTCTCACCAACATAAATTGGAGACAGAATATATTGCACGTGAGGTTTGCTGCATCTATCTCCTACATTTACAACAAACTTCACTTGCAATTCATCTTGTCTCCAAACAGCCAATGGTGGTGAGTTGTTCCTATTATTCCAAAGCATGTAGCACATAATATTATAAAGACTTCATATGATATGTAGACAAACCTTAAGTTGAAAAGGGTGTCCTGCAGCAGCCCCGTCCTCAAAGAAGCCTCCTCACAATTCATAGACAATGTAGTTCTGTAAAATGTCCTTGAATGACACCGACAGGTCCTCTTTCATAGTAGCATACTAATCCAGCTAGACCCTTGTGGAGCTGGAGTAAACTCTTTAAAGAAAACTTTATGATTTTACTCCAATCCTAAAAGAGTCTTGCTAGACCAATACAGTCATATCTTTCCCTTTCTGCACTTGTGTTGGTGCTGCCATAGTAAATCCTTTCAAAACATAGTAATGGTAGCAAGTAACACTACAACAAAATATGGTTTTTGCAATGAAAAATAGCGTTACAATTATTGGAATTTGCGTCACATATACATTTTTATGACGTTTTTCATCTGTCGGTCAATGCGTTATAACAACAGGTGTAGCAAATAATCTGTTTGACGCTTTTAGCGTCACTTATGCCCAAGGGTTTTGTAGCACAATTTTCTGCATCGCAAATGCTGTTTTCCCATTTTATTGATAATTTATTTATTATTTCAAATTATAAATATATTACTTATCACGTCATTATTTAATATTGCATTGTGTTTACAAAATTACTGTTGCTGCAAAAATTATAAATTTGCAGCAATTTTTTTTTTTGAAAGGAATAAATTTGCGCAATTGATGTTGAAGTCATAAGCAGATACACAAAATTTGATTGAAAATTTTCACATATAATTTTCAGTAAATAACAATTTCAATAACCTTCAAAAAAAAAAAAAAATAGAAAAGAAAAACATTACAATTAACCAGAAAAATTTATACAAGGATTACACACTGCAAAGTTTAGATCTAAATTGATTTCTTTCATCAATGAGGTGTATTAGCTTTTGAAGACCAACTTTTGATTCCAATCTTCAGTATTCCACTCTTTAGAACAATTTGTTCAACGACAGCAATTTACAGCACTTAGAACAAAACCTACACCCGATCGTTGAAAAAAAAGGATTCATTTTCATTATATGATCCAAGAAGATGGAAAATGACCTTGAAGAATCCAGCAGGCGGAGAAACTGTAAGCAATATCAATGAAAACCCAAAAATTAAGGAAACAAAACATAAAGTGGTCTAACAGATTCAAAAAAGAACAAAACTAAATTGAGTATTTACCAGAAAATTAATCCAACATAAGAAAAGGATCCAGGGACTTCAACTCCATTCTATTAATTTCTTAATGAACAATCTTGATTCGTTCAAAAACATGGTGATTCTAATCGACTTCTAAGACATACATTCAATCAAAATCCAATAAGAGAATTTGGTTTGGTTTTGGTTGGTCAGAGTAATTGGGATACAAATCTGTAACTATATTGGAGGTAGAAGCGGCTGATATTATCTAAGCCGGAGAGAGATGCAGAGAGGTAGAAGCGGCTGGTGTTACCTAAGTCGGAGAGAAATGCAGAGAGGTAGAAGCGGCTGATAGAGAACAGGATGATGGGCTAAAATTTAGGGTACATAACTTTACTGGGTGTATTTTTTTTTTTTTTTTCCCTTTCACACGATAAGTTTGGTGGCGGTTATAGACCAAAGCTAATGGACGGTTTTAAAGTAAAAAAGGTTACGTGTAACATATTGATTCGCCTACTTTGTGAAAAGAGATAATAATCTAATTTTACTCTTGATATATTTTTGGGAATATATTATTTTTCACGATTAAAAACCGTTGAAGAAATTATTTATTTCATTTTTGAATATTATTTTATTTTGAATTGTATTTAAGGCATCATTCCCGGCGTTGCAAATTAATATATTTAAATTATTTTGGTACTTAACTAACACATCATATATGGGACGGACCGCACGTCACATATAAAAAAATTTCTGACGGTTTTTCTAACGTTGCAAACAAAACGTCACAAATGCCTCTGTTTGTTGTAGTGTAAGAATAAACTAAGACAGTGACAATCATCCAACTTAGACTACTGTATGGAGGCTTCCTCACCAACAGAAATTGGGGATGAAAATGTACTGGTAGTCATGTTTACCACATCGATCCCATCCATTTACGGCAAACTTGACAACCAGTACATCTCATCTCTTAAAACTCAATGATGGTGAGTTGTTCCTAATACTCCAAAGCATGTATCACATACTATTATAAAGAGATTGCACACTATATGATATGTAGACAAACCTTTACCAGATTCGGTCAACAGTTGATTTCGACCCTCCTTGATCAGTAACTGACTTTGACCGACTCCGGTAAAAAAGTTGACTTTGACCATCTTTGACCAGTGGTTGACTTCCCTCCGTTGACTGTTGACAATATGGACTGCTGGACCGGGCTGGCAGGATGAATGGCAGGTTGGCTAACTGGGCAGGCAGTTTGAGCTTATAGCTAGGCGATCTCCAAAAAAGGTATTCTGGTCCAAACTGTGGCAATTTTAGCCATGATACAAACAATTAGCTAATGAAACACTTCATAAGAACACCTAACCGGCCAACGTCCCCCGCATGTATCAAAAAATGTAAACTCTGGATCTTAAATCAAACGTATAAGAAAATAAAGGGCTATTTAAGCGTTGGCACCCAGCAAAAGACCAACACATAGCGTTGGTACTCAACATTTCATATATTAAAATTTGATACCTGCATCTGACGGAGACCGTTAAGTCAATAGGGTTACCAAGTCTCCCTCCAGGGTATATGTAAAGGTTCCCATACGGAACTAAAGTTCAGTTCATATCAGAAACCATGAAAATTTTCAATGGCTGATTGCTTACGAAGAAGATGGCTCAGTAAAGGGTTTCTGAGATTATATATGTTCAAAAGTTAACCCTAAACCTAAATGATATTGGCAACATGAAATGAAGCCCAGATTAATTAATTAGCCCAAGAGAAGATTCTCATTACCTTTCCAATTGGGATATCAATTACCAAGTGAAGTTTCACAAGTCCAAAACCAGTTTCCTAATGCAAACGTGCCGGTCGGTATTACTGACTGGACTCGTTGCAGTTGCTAAAGACCTTGAAAATCATAGTCGTCAAAACAATGATCAAATTTATGATACTTTTGTTCTTCATGTCTTCCCTAAATTTGTATGTTGATGTTTATTTATACTGGATGTGATCCAGTATGAAGCTCTTCTTATTTATAATTTGGCAAACAAACTGTTTGGGAAGTCTACTTTTTAATTTCATCGTCTGGCTTTACGTTAAACTGAAAATACAAGTATGTTTTTCTTATTTGTAGCCCATAACTTTAATCAATATTTACTGTATGGTGATCTTTCTAGATAATATATTGAATGTTAGATTATGGATTGAGTTTCTTTATTAGCACGTAGTTATCATGTTAGAGAGTGGACTTTAGCTCCAATTGTATAAGTGGACTTTAGGTATCATTATCACATGGTAACAATAAATCATGGTTACCAAGAGACACAACATGTTTACAAATGAAGAGGATGCAACATTTTATAGATTTTGTTCCTTGTTTTTCAAATGAAGAGGATACAACTCTCACGCCACGATAGTCTACAGGGTGGTGATTTGTTTGGAGGTGTAACAAAAAGCATATAAGACCAACAACCACAAGCACTGGATTGGTAAATATATAAATTACATGATTATGATGACTTACTAACTCCACATTTTCCCATTCCTTCCGCACGTAAGTAGGCTCAAAGCTTAATCTTTCTTGCCAAGATCCCCGACGGTGTTTTGTTTCCCCTCAAACACACAACCAAATAGAGTTTGCTTACTTTGTGGAAAAAAGTGTTGATTGATTCTTCAATGCCATTTCAAGACAGAATTAAGAATATAAACCATGAGTAGAGAGAATGGGTACAAAAGGAATGCTATCAAAGATATCCAAATAGGGAATTTGGTGCGGAAACTTGAAAGAAGCCCCATTATTAAGCAAGTGACGAGAATGATCAAAACTTCTGATGAGAAATTCCATTCCATGTCTCTTGCATATACAATAGATAGAAGCGCAATCAATCCTAGCACATTGTTCATGAACACCGATCCGTAAAGCTGCAACGACAAAAAAAATAAATTAACTCAAGCAATGACGTAGTCGATCCAAAAAATATCAAGGGATTGCTCCTTGTGAGTTTTTCTTTCAGAAAAAAACCGACAGAAAAGAAAAAGATGCGAACCTCAGAAATTGTCAATGAAGTAGTTCGAGGATTCTTTCGACTTGCTGAACTAATGGCAGTAACGACCCTTCTTGCATTAGCAGCCACAGGCAACAAGACAAACGAGACAAAGAAAGATGGTATATTCGCAGAATCGGAGAATTCCCGAACAACTTCTACAAGAGGTTCAGCAAGTAAAGATAGAAGTGAAATTCCCAGAACTAGAAGTAGTGCCGCTTTGCAGGCCGCCTTTGCTTTATTTTCGATAGCTCCTTCTTCGGCTTCCTTAACCTTTTTCTTTGGTGCTTCAACCTGCATAATTCATTAAATTCATATTAAGTTCTTCATATAAGAAGAACAAAAACAAGAACTTTGCGGATTCATGCATTTACTTACATGTGCAGGAGTTTTTGGATGATTTGTTTCGTCGATAAATTTGGTGAAAGCACTAACGAATTCTTCTTTGTCAATCATCTGATCCCCATTGGTGTCTAACTCATTCATTAATTCTTTGACGGCATCATCCATATTGAACTCTATGCTTCCAAAGTTGATACCTTCTATCGATGTTAGTAGTTCTTGGTGCGAAATTAGATTATCCCCGTCGATATCAAATCTGTCGAACATTCTACACTCCAAGTAATAGAATACTAAGATTAGTACGAAATATTACTGAGGCTCGAGAATTGACATATATCAAGACGTTTGCAACGAGCAGTGCTAACCTTGTGAAGAATGATACATCTGGTGTTCCTCCTACAAAATTTTCGTCATTTTCAAAGTGTCTTAAAATTCCCTGCATTAGTAACTTTGAATCTTCCAGCCTTCTTGCCTGCCAAAAGAAAAAAAACAAACTCAATTTGGATTACCCGGCTAGCTTAACATTTCGGCACTAGAGACTACTATGTTGAATAAACCAGCACCCAAAAAGTACTACTTAGCTTATTGTATCTGGAACTTACCTCCTGGTACAAGTCCTTAGTCTTAACAACCCATTTCGCAAAACCCTCAACAAACTCATCTTTTGAAATCATATGATTACCATCTGCATCAAACTCTCTAGTTACTTGTTCAATTATATCATCTTCGTCTATATTTTCTACGTCGCCTTTGATTTCGTGAATCAATTCTTTGAATTCCGAGGGGCATATATTGTCACTGCCGTCCGCATC
>JAJJMA010332868.1:7811-30599 GCA_023529015.1 Papaver nudicaule
ATTTCTAGGGTTTCTCCAGTATATATATATATATATATATATATATACATGTGCGAGGCATCATTATAATTTTCATCCTCTCGTACTAGCTTCTCTGCAGTGGGTGTTTTTTTTTTGAGATCCATGGCTGGTGATGACCCTGATTCGTCCTCACAAAAGAGAGATTACACTAGACAAAGAGTGGATGAGATCATGGCTGACGATAGCGTCTTCTGGTTCATCTTCGCAAAGAGGAGCCTATGTGAAGCGGAGAACGTGGATCCCGAGTCCGGTGAGTATCTTTTCGTAGTTTTATTAAACACGTGTTCTGGTCTCTTGACGGGGGGTTGTGGTGCTGCAGTGTAGGATCATGGTGACCCGTAGCCGAGGACGCCTGAGTGCCGCGAAGTCGAGTCCCGAGGAGGTCCTTCCGCCTGCTCAGGCCTCAGCAGGGGATTCAGTAAGCCTTTTATGCTGGTTCGTCTTCTTCTTCCCCTTCTTTATATTTCTTCTAAACATCGTTCATCTCCTTCAGGGGATTCAACCTCGCAAGAAGAAACGTAGTGTGTCTAAGAAGAATCATTCTGTCCAGAGTGGCTCTCCTATTTACTCTCCGGTTTCAGTTGTCGCTGTGGATGAAGACGACGACGACGGTGATGGTGATGTTGGCACTTCATCCAAGGGAGGTTCGGTTCTTGATGATGCCCTCCTGGGAATAGACGAAGTCGACCGTTCGTGGGCTGGTCTCCCTTTTGTTCCGGAGATGGTTTCCCTTTCTGAAGAACAGAGGTCCGTCGATGGTTTCCTTGTGCCAGCTCTTTACGCAGATCTTTATGAGAAGATTTGGAAGAAGTACGGCCATATCGCTACCAAACGACTGATGAAGGATACTCCCGTTATGGTCACCATGGTCTCCCTGCTTCTTCCCGTGATCATGGTGATGGAGGAAGAAAAGTTGTACGACGTAACTTCTGAGATGATCCAGAAGTGGGAGACTCACATTGCTGTCCTGGAGGCGATGATGTGCAACGTAAGCTGGCTTCGTCAACGTCTCGAGATCGTGAAGGTAGACCGTGCTGGAATGATTTCTAACATCTTCCCCTGTTCAAGGGCTCTTCTTCGTGCTGAACAGGACTTGGAAGGATTATCTGACAAGGCCGGCCGAATGCTGAAGGTCATCCAGGCCAAGGAACATGCTTTGGTTAAAGAGTCGGACAAGGTTAATGAGGTGATTGAGGATCAGAGGAAGAAGAATGATATTTTTCGACAGAGGGTGGAGATGCTTTACAAGCGAGACTACTCCTTGTTGGATGGTTTGTTTTGAAAGTTGGTTTTTAGAGTTTTGATAGGGGGAAAGGCTTTTAGATTTTGGAAGAGTGTTCTTGTTCAGAGCTCTAACGTTCATGGACAAAATGTACTGAGACTTTTCTCTTTTTTTTTTTTAGAAATAAAGTAACAGTTGAGCATCTTATCTAAAAGAATGAATTTTCTCTTTCCTGACCTAAGTCCCCAGTGTCTCGCGTCTCCGAGTTTGCTCCAATAACCTTCCCTCGTATACGATCTCTCGACTTCTTTTGTTGTAAGGTCGCGCCTGAGTGGCCTCTTGGCTTGATAGGGCCACGTTCCGTGTCGCGCCTGAGTGGTCTCTCGTCACCGCCGTGAAGGAAGGCTTTGCTAATCCTTGGCGGGGTGCAACGTTGATCATGCGCCTATCTATGTGATCATGTAGGGCTTGCTTCTCTGTCCGTGGGTTTGTGGCTTCATTCTCGCCTCCCCTTGTTGTGGCGCCCTGGCCCTGGCGCCGTCTATTTTTTTTTTTTTTTTTTTTTTTTTTAGGGCGCCACATGTTGTGGCGTCATGGCTTCTTGCCTCTTTCTTTCAGGCGTAGTACGCCTTCAGGCATTTACCATTAATGACAGTCCCCTCTGCTTTTCCGTCCACGGTGACTATCTAGTAGTATCCACTCGCGGATGCCTTGGAGATAACATAGGGACCTTCCCAGCTTGGAGCGAATTTTGGTGCCGTGGCGTCCCGTTGGATGTACTTTGCCGTCTTCAGAACCAAGTCTCCCACTTGAAAGGTTCTTGGTTTCACAACTTTGTTGTATGCTCGGGAGAGTCTTTTCCGATACATTTCCATGTGTCTTTCTGCTTTGGCCCGCCTTGAGTCTATGGAGTCTAGCTATGCTATCCTGGAATCGGCTACATCGGCTTCACACCAATGGATACCGCTTGCCGCCGTGACACGTGCAGACGGTACCTTAATCTCCGCTGGTAGTATGGCGTCGGCGCCATAGACTAGCGAGTAGGGTGACGTCCCGGTGGAGCTTCGTGGAGAGATCCTGTAGGCCCATAATGCCATGGGCAACTGTTCGTGCCATAACCTCGGGTTGTCGTGTATAGTTCTGCTAATAATCCGAATCAACGTCTTGTTGGTACTCTCTGCCTGTCCGTTCCCTTGGGGATAGTAAGGTGTGGAGTAGATGTGTTGGATCTCGTACCTTCGGAGTAACCTCGCCACATCTTTGTTAACAAACGGTGTCCCGTTGTCCGTGATGATGTGTTTAGGGATCCCGAACCTGCAGATGATGTGCTCCTTGATGAATGCTGCAATTGTGACACCGGTTGTGCTCTTCAAGGGTATTGCCTCTACCCATTTGCTGAAGTACTCTGTTGCGGTAATGATATACTCTTGGTTCTTCGAGGAAGGCGGGCTGATTTTCCCAATGAGGTCGAGTCCCCAGCTGTAAAACAACCAGGGGATACTGATTCATCGCAGCGGCAGGCATGGGGTATGGATGAGGTTTCCGTGAGTCTGGTACTTGTGGCATTTCTGTACGAACGATGCCGCATCGTCTTCCATGGTTGTCCAGTAATACTTCTCATGGATTTGTAGGAACAACTTCCTCTTCCCTTGGTGTTCTGTTTCGTGCATCTCTCTCAGAACCGTGGGGATTTCCTCGTCCGACAAGCAGCGAAGTAAATCTCCCCCGTAGATTTTGCGATATAACATTCCTTCGTGGTAGAGGAACCTTCTGGATCTTTTAATCAAACGGCTAACTAGGTGTTGATCTTCCGGTAAGACTTGCTCGTTGAGGTACTTGATGAAAGGTTCTCTCCAATCTTCAGAAGGCTGGCACACTAAGGCCTCGGGATGATGAGGGGGAGCCTGGCAGTTGGAGCACGTTTCTTGTAGAGCCCGGGATTGTGCTTCCATCGTCGGCCAATAGTAGCCAAGCCTCTGGAGTCTTCGATACAGGGTTACGACAAGAGTTTGCCCGCAGACCTCGTCATGGACACGCTCGAGTTGTTCTTGTGCTTCAAGTCCTCCCAAACATCGGGACAATGACCCATTTGGGTTTCTATGATACAACACCCCATGGAAAAGAAATAAGTGTTTTAACTCTTTTACCCCGAGTTTTCGTGTGGTAGTATAGTTGCCTAGATATTCGATAATGGGTGTTCGCCAGTCGTTGTCCGGTATGAGCTCGCCTTCCGCCATCCAAGTTGAGGGGGCGGTCCGTCTCCGTACTGTCACAATTTCCTCCTCTCCTTTGAATTGGAGTTTAGACGCCAAGGTCGCTAAGCAGTCGGCGTGTCTGTTGTTAGTGCGTCCAGTATGCGTTATGATGGCGTCAGCGAAGTGGTTCAGCAACTTTTGTGCCTCTGCTCTGTGAGGGGCAAGGGTGATTTCCTTGAGGGAGTACACTCCGTTCATTTGGTTTACCAGTAGCTTGGAATCGCCTTTAATCTCGAGGTGAGTAGCACCTGCTTGTTTGGCTAATGATATTCTTAGGAGAAAGGCTTCGTATTCGGCTGAGTTGTTGGTGCATCTAAAATCCAATTTGAATGAGTGGGAGAATACTTTACCCGTTGGGGATACCAAGACGACGCCTGCTCCTCCAGTATTGTCGCTCGGGGTGGCGGATCCATCGAAGTATAACAGCCATGTATCTGTTTTTACCAACGTTATCTCGGGGAACTCTCCTGGTACCTCTTCGTGCAGAGCCGTTGAGTCTTCTCCCGGGAATGCTGCAAGAAGGTCGGCTACTGCTTGCCCTTTGATGGCTTTCGGAGACACACAAGCTATGTCGAACTCGGACATCTGTAGCAGCCACCTTGCTGGTCTTCCAATCAGAGCGGGTTTCGAGAGGAGATATTTGATGGGATCCGCTTTCGCCAACAAAACCACTTGGTTGGAAAGGAGATAATGTCGAAGTTTCTGTCCTGCAAAAACCAGAGACAGACAGGCTTTCTCAGCTTTGGGATATCGAAGCTCCGCGTCCTTTAGGGTACGACTGATGTAGTAGACTGGGCATTCCACCCCTCCTTCGTCCTCTTGTGCTCCAATTGCGACGTAACTCGAGGCAGTGTAGAGAAGTAGTGATTTTCCCCGCGCGGGAGGCTTCATGACCGCCAGTGATAGGAGCAATTGTTGTATTTTGTGGACACCTCTTGCTGGACAGATGTCCAGGCGAATGCAGCATCTTTCTTCAGCAAGGGGGTGAACGAAGCCACGAATTGAGCGAGTCCCGGGATGAAGCGTAGGATATAGGAGACTTTCCCCATGAAGCTTTTTAGTTCTCTCACCGTCCGAGGCGGTGGCATGGTGGTAATGGCTTGGGTCTTGGACGAGTCGACCTCAATCCCTCTTTCTGTTACTTGGAACCCGAGGAACTTACCTGAAGAAACTCCAAAAGCGCACTTCAAGGGGTTCATATTTAGTTTGTATTCCCGGCACCTTTCGAACACGCGTCGTAAGATCTCTACGTGTGACGCCCTGGTCTTGGATTTCACGACTACATCGTCTACATAGTCCTCGACCTCCTTGTGCATCATGTCGTGGAAAATGGCTGTCATCGCTCGCTGATAGGTGGCCCCCGCATTCTTTAGACCGAAAGGCATAACCGTGTAGTAGAAATTCCCAAGGGGCGTCCGAAATGCCTTTCTCGGGGCGTCATGCTCGTACATCTTTATTTGATTATACCCGATGTATCCGTCCATGAAAGAGAACATGGCGTGTCCACTGGTGGCATCTACGAGCATGTCGATATTCGGGAGCGGGAAGTCATCTTTTGGGCAGCACTTATTCAGATCCCTGAAATCGACGCAGCAACGTATTTGACCGTTCTTTTTCTTAACAGATACCACGTTCGCTAGCCAAGTGGTGTGTTAGATTGGTTTGATGAACCCCGCTGTTAGCAGCTTCTGTATCTCGGCTTTTATCTGTTCTTCCACGTCGTGTCTGAAATTCCTTGGTTGTTGCTTGACTGGTCTAGAACCTGAAATTATGGACAAGTGGTGTGTTACCAATTTTTCATCGAGTCCCGGCATCTCCTCGTACGTCCAGGCGAACGTGTCTTGGTATTCTTTTAGTAGGTCTACGAACTCGGTGCGCTCCTCGGGTGACAAGGTTGAACTGATGAAGATGGGCCGGGGTGACTCGTTTGTTCCGATATTTATGGTTTCGAGTGCGTCTGAGGTGGAGTCTGTTCCATCTTGCAGTTGTGGAGGTGCTTCCTGGACTTCGTCTTCCACTTGTCGCTCGTTGTAGTTGCATTCTCCAGGGTGGGGAGAGCCATGACTAGCCTCCCCTGTTAATTGCTATAACGGGCGTCGGAGGTAGACTACTCTCCCTTTAGCATCATGGGCCGTTACGAAGTTTCCTGTCCTCTTATGAGTCACCGTCTTGCCCTCTCCTTCCCCTTGCTTCGGGTTTCCGTTTGGCCGTTGTTGTGGGTCATACCTCTCCAGGGATGTCCAATTCGGGAGTGGGATGATGTAGACTTTGTCTTGGCGTTGGGATGCCTCGTCTTTCGGATCTACAAACTCGGCGTCGTATATTGATGAGTATGGGGAAGGAGATGCAGTTACGCGGATAATACCTTCGTTTAGGACTGCTTTCAAGCATTGGTGGTAAGTAGAAGCGACAACTTTGTTCTCGTGTAGCCAGGGCCTCCCTAGTATCATGTGGTACTCTGGCTCCTTCTCGATCACGTGGAACTTAGTCCTTGTGTGGATAGGTCCAACCTTCAGCTCCAAGTTGACGTGTCCATATGTACTCGTCTTATTCCCTTCGAAGTCCTTCATTATGATGGGGTGGTAAACTACTTGTTGTTTAGGGATTTTTGCGATCCTCAGGGTCTTGAGGGAGACCACGTTGGCTGCAGCTCCGGTATCGACTAGTGCTCTCTTGAACTCCGCGCCTTTGATGCGAGCGGTTACGTAGAGGGCGCGGTTGTGTCCTTCTTCAGCCAGCATATCCTTGTCGGTGAAAGAGATATCTTGCGTCTGTACTTCAGCCATTATGGACATTTCGGAAATCGCGGGTAAGGTTGGAGTGAGGTTGGCTTCGAAAGCCATGCAGTTGAGGGCCTCGAACGTGTCTATACGTTGTCCTTCCGAAAAGTGGAGGGTCTCACATAGTTTTTCGATGAGAAGGGTAGCTTCCTCCTTTGCAGATTTTTCGTAGGCGGTGAAGCTCCCAGCGTGGATTGTTGCATTGAAGTGAGATTTTTGCGCCGTCATCCCCCTAGACGCTTCTTCATAGATGACCTTCTGGGACCGAGAGGATGATCTCCCACTATGGTCGCCAACTGTTTTTACCTGCAAAAACAATGTACCATCTCTGGGTACTTTCGTAGTGCTCGGAGATCAAAGTCGAACAAGACAAGCCTAAACCAAGAAAATGGTCGTTCCCGTCTTGCTTCGGTCACATAGAGGATATGTTGGTCTAGGGAGGGAAACAACGAAGAAACTTGAGATCAGGTTGAGGATGTGTTTTGGGTGTAAGAGTTCAAGATCTCCGTCGTGAAGTCGACTAGAAATCGACTAGAAATCTCCAAGGCTAGAAACGTGTTTGGATTCTCAGGTGTGTTTTCTCTGAGGCTCTGATGTTGTTATTTCTGTTTCTGTGTTCTATCCGTTCTGAACGTTCTGCCTTGGAAGATAGAGGAAGCCTCTCTTTATAGTTTCGAACTCACCCTGATCTCTCGACAGAGAAGGTGGAAGTCGTGGAAGAGTGGGGGAGTGGAGGACATGAGTTGGTTTCTGCAACTGCCTGAGTCGTGTAGAACATGCCCACTCGCGCCATCTTCTCGTAACTGTCCACTATCTCCATCAGTTTCTTTCAACTGCCATAGACCGCCAGACCAATACCCCTAAAGTTATCCCCCTGTGTGATGTTTTGATGTCTTGAGTGAGTGATACGCGGATATTGCGTAGTTGAGTTGAGTAGAGTAGAGTTGTATGACTAATTGTCGTGACCAACATGAGCATAGAGGTGAAATCGAAGAGTTTGTGCGATTTTTAGTATACCGATTGTTCCTGCTCCTAAAGTGAGTTGTACATCATAATTAGTTTTTAGTCAATTATCTCAAGCATTACTTTCTCCAACATTTTTATTATTTGTTGGATCTATCCTTTGATATTTCTCACTTTCATTCTTATTTTTCTCATGTGCTTTATCCATTGGTTTTGCGTTCTCAATTTCTGTTTTGCAGCTAAGAGAACATACAATGTACATCCAAAAGGGTATTTGGCTAGGGCAAATAGATACCGTTTGATTTGATTTTTTTCATTATGCTTCATCAAATAAGGTATTTGGTTGATTTAATTGCACTTGCTTGAAATTGAGTTTGTTCTTCTTTTGCGAAATATGTTTCTCAGGGTTTTTGATTTTTACTTTTGTCTACTTTTTCATCAGCAAAATACATCATGGCCTTTGGCCAAGGCCAACCTGTTGTGGCGCCATGGACTATGGCGCCACGGCCTTTGGCCAAGGCCAACCTGTTGTGGCGCCATGGATTATGGCGCCACGGCCTTGGCCTCTGGCCAAGGCCAACCTGTTTGCGACTATATTCCTCGTCACGGCCTTGGCCTTTGGCAAGGCTAAGTAGGTTTGTGGCGCCTTGCTCCATGGCCTTGGCCTCTTGGCCAAGGCTGATTTCTTGTGAATCCATGGTGGCTCATGGTTTGTGGTGCCATGCTATGTGGCGTTATGGCTTTGGCCTCTGGCCAAGCTCGACTTTGGGGCAACCTGTGCCTTAGTCGTGGTGTGAGTGCTTATGCTACAACACACTTGAAGTCATGGCGTGTTTATCCATGGTATGCTAGACCATCCTAAACTTGGGATTAGGTCTGCTTAAGCCTACTTAGGCTGTTGTATGCCTCTCAGAGAGCTCTGGACCGGCCTGAAGCTTCAATATTCCTGAGGTTTGCATCAAGACTCGTATGTTGAGTCGTATTAAGAGGAAATCCATGAGGATACATCTCTGTTAACTCTTCACCGTATACCATTAAGCGACCTGGTTACGATATCGAGATGGGTGTCGACATGAAGCAGATCAATGGGTTTAATACGTTGGTGAGGTATTAGTACTGCACTATGATATTACCCTCCCCACCGGAGTTATAAGAGAGAGCTCATAGAGAGTTTGTCGAGCTCATGGAATGGGTTGCACTCTGATTTATGAGCCTGATTCGGCGATTGCCTTTAATAAGGCATGGTTTCGAGAGTGTTTTGACAATCTTGTCCCTCTCTCATTTTTCACCATCTACACGCGGCAATTACCAGCAGTGGACCTGCCCCAGGGAGCAAGCGTCCAGCACCTTCCCAGTCATATCAAGGCGCGGTACCACAAGGAGGACGGGGTGGGAATAATTCCAACAGCCAGCGTCCCATCCCGACGCCTATACCTTGCACTAAGGAGCAAATCGAAAACCTTGTCGATCATTGGGCCGCTAATGGAGAAATTAACTTGCCAACCGCCGTTGTGGATATAAATACAGTCAACAAAGCGCACGAACGATACTGCTATTTCCACAGAAGGGTGAACCACCCAACCCTCGACTGCTATGGCGTACGAAACGCGTTTTGGAGGAAAAAGAGAGCAGGGGAGATAGACCTCGGGCGGCAACAAATAGACAAGGATCCCTTGCCCAAACACAACGTTATGATGATATCCCACGATCCTAGAGACGAAGAGTGGGCAGCATGGGAGGATTCCAAGGAAGAAGCGTGTGAATTTTCCAGCGGAAAACAGGATTTTGAGGGAACGAACAGTGTCGCCTTTCAATTCTCCAAGACGATCATCGCACAACAATTCTTTGATTCCCTTGGTTTCAGTGAAGATCAGATTATAGAGGCGTCTCAGGCAATCGCCGCTATAGCTGCAGGTTATCAGGCGCTGTCAAGAGGAAGGATTACTTTTGATGACAGCGATATATGCATTCCTGGGGAGCACCTACGCCCGTTGTATCTTACTGCGACTGTAAACCAGCAGCAATTAAGAAGAGTATTCATCGATGGAGGAGCGTCTCTAAACCTCATCTCGGTACATACCTTGGATTTGCTGGGCATACCGAGAGCAGAGATCAGGGAGCGGAAAATAGTAGTACGCGGCTTCGGAGGTCACACCCAGGAACGATCGGAGTGATATGCCTCACCATGTGTATCGGACCAATCAAAGCGTCGGTACCCTTCCATGTATTGGACGACCATACCTCGTTTCACCTGATCCTAGGGCGATCACCATGTCGTGGCATCCACTTATCATCAGTGCATCAAAACTAGCATTGGGGGTAAGAAATACAGGGTACCCGCCACAAATAACCCTTTTGGGCCCGAGGAAGCGTACATGGCGGAAGCAGTTTTTTATAAGCCTGCGGAGCAAAGTGAAGCAGCCCTAATAGGCCTATCTCGGACAATCCCCATACCAAAGTGGGAAGAAGACAACAAAGTCTCGGTCTTTAACCCCGCTCGCTTAGTAATACCCAAGGAGAAAAGGAAGGTCGAAGAAAAAGCGTTTGTGTTCAGTACTAACCGAATGGGGCGCAAACAAGCGTCAAAAGATCAAAGCCAGAACTGGAGCCCCGGTTCCACCGCTTTCCACATCGTCTCCCGGGAGTAATCCGTTCTTTAGGTAGTTGATGTATGGCTGCTTCTCTTGATGAACCAAATGTGGCCGGAATTGTTCCCGGAAAGGTGAAGTCCGCAGCTACAAAGGAATTTCAGCATGAAATGGCCAGGTACATTGAAGAACACTATCGAGTAGCGAAACAAGACCATGGTTATAGCTCGTTGGACCCACCTTACACAAAAGAAGTAGTCGCTTACAAGTTCCCGAGTGATTACACGTCGCCTAAATTCAAGGTATATATGGGGCAAGGAAACGCGCGAGAACATTTGGGTTGTTTTCTCTCAACAATAAACCAGCACGCGAAAGACGGAAACCTATGCTTAAAGGAATTTTCGAAGTCATTGTCCGACATTGCATATACCTGGTATGATAATTTAAAACAAGGAAGTATATCAACGTGGGAGGAAATGGCGCGGCGCGCTTATTTCTCAAAAAGTTCTTTTCCGCAAAGAGGCGAGTAACGTCGGTCGATTTAGCACGAACAACAATGGGGATCGACGAAGATTCTATGAAGTACATCACGAGGTTCCGAAGCCACGCGCTCGAATTAAGTGAGGATGTGCCGGAAGACAGATTGGTTGAGATCTGTGTTTGAAAGATGACTGCCACCCTACGTTTCGCCTTGTCAAATTTTCAATTCCAAACGTTCGTAGAATTGGAAGAAGCGACGGCGAGGGTATCAGATTGCCTTGGGATATTCCAGCAAGCAAAAATGGAGCAAACATGGTAATATTAGGTTAATTCATTAAGCGCGGCAATTACCAGCAGTGGACCTGCCCCAGGGAGCAAGCGTCCAGCACCTTTCCAGCCATATCAAGGCGCGGTACCACAAGAAGGGCGGGGTGGGAATAATTCCAACAGCCAGCGTCCCATCCCGGCGCCTATACCTTGCACTAAGGAGCAAATCGAAAACCTTGTCGATCAGTGGGCCGCTAATGGAGAAATTAACTTGCCACCCGCCGTTGTGGATATAAATACAGTCAACAAAGCACACGAACGATACTGCCATTTCCACAGAAGGAGAACCACCCAACCCTCGACTGCTATGGCGTACGAAACGCGTTTTGGAGGAAAGAGAGAGCAGGGGAGATAGACCTCGGGCGGCAACAAATAGACAAGGATCCCTTGCCCAAACACAACGTTATGATGATTTCCCACGATCCTAGAGACGAAGAGTGGGCATGGGAGGATTCTAAGGAAGAAGCATGTGAATTGTCCAGCGGAAAACAGGATTTTGAGGGAACGAACAGTGTCGCCTTTCAATTCTCCAAGACGATCATCGCACAACAATTCTTTGATTCCCTTGATTTTAGTGAAGATCAGATTAGAGAGGCGTCTCAGGCAATCGCCGCTATAGCTGCAGGTCATCAGGCGCTGTCAAGAGGAAGGATTACTTTTGATGACATCGATATATGCATTCCTGGGGAGCACCTACGCCCGCTGTATCTTACCGCGACTGTAAATCAGCAGCAATTAAGAAGAGTATTCATCGATGGAGGAGCGTCTCTAAACCTCATCTCGGTACATACCTTGGATTTGCTGGGCATACCGAGAGCAGAGATCAGGGAGCGAAAAACAGTAGTACGCGGCTTCGGAGGTCACACCCAGGAAGCGATCAGAGTGATATGCCTCACCATGTCTATCGGACTAATCAAAGCGTCGGTACCCTTCCATGTGTTGGACGACCATACCTCGTTTCACCTGCTCCTAGGGCGCGGATGGATACGTGATCACCATGTCGTGGCATCCACTTATCATCAGTGCATCAAAACTAGCATTGGGGGTAAGGAATACAGGGTACCCGCCACAAATAACCCTTTTGGGCCCGAGGAAGCGTACATGGCGGAAGCAGTTTTTTATAAGCCAGCGGAGCAAAGTGAAGCAGCCGTAATAGGCCTATCTCGGACAATCCCCTTACCAAAGTGGGAAGAAGAGAACAAAGTCTCGGTCTTTAACCCCGCTCGCTTAGTAATACCTAAGGAGAAAAGGAAGGTCGAAGAAAAAGCGTCTGTGTTCAGTACTAACCGACTGGGGGAGCAAACAAGCGTCAAAAGATCAAAGCCAGAACTGGATCCCCGGTTCCACCGCTTTCCCACTCAAAGCGGGGGACACGTTTACAGATTATAGCAATCAGCGGAGGTGTTGCCGCCTGATCAACTGTGTGAAGCGTCTACAAGCCAGGCGACACCATCTCCCAACGAAGAGGAAGAAGTAATGGCAGAGTCTTTACCAATGGAAGAACCTGTAGAGATACCATCTCTGGACGAGGTGGAAGAAGTAGACATTTTTATTTATTTATTATTATTTTTTTAAAGAAAAGATTTATTTATTATTAATAAAAGAAAAGTCTTACAACAAGTGGCCCATCAGGACCACAAACTAAAGAAAAGACAACATGGCAATCAAGCCCAAAAAGCAGAGATACAACCAAACACAAAACAGAACAGAAGTAAAAGAAGAAAATGAGAAAAAGCATCAAGGAAATCTATAGTAGACAGTGTCAGGTAGTTCCATTTTCTTCAAATGTGCAGGTCTGGAATGATACCACTTTGTTTGCCCTTTCTGCAAAGACACAGCATTCTTAGCAAAAGAATCAGCTGCAAAGTTAATTTCCCTGTAGACATGCTTCATATGAATGGAATGCAGCTGTGTGCATATTTTTCTCCATCTAGCAATAAAATTCCATGGAATTTTCTGATTTCTGAAAGCCATCACCACAACTTTTGAGTCTGTTTGAAGTATAATCCTGAGAGCAAGGGCTATGGGTAGAGTGCTTTTGCACTCTATCACTTTCATTTTGAAAGAGAGACTAACCGAAAGTGTGTAAAACTGACCATGGGGGGCAAAAAATAAGAGTCTAAGCGGCAAATGTTTTGATGCTTGAAGAAAAAAAGTTACAAAAACGGCTCAAGTTTAGCCGCTTCATTTTTTTTTTTTTTTTTTTATGGAACGGCTAATGTTTAGCCGTTCCTATCGGTTTTTCACAAAAAACAAATGCAAAACGGCTCTTCTTCCTATCGGGGCCTACTTTATTAAGGGGCCTACTCTTGATAAGGGGCCTACTCTATTAATTATACTACAAACGGCCAAACTTTTTCCGTTTTTGTTTTTTTTTTTTGGAGCGGCTAATCTTTAGACGCTTAGAGTAGACTTTCACCCACTCTTTCATATGAAAGAGTACATGATAGACTTTGGGGAAAAAGTGGATGAAAGTGACCCATTCTCTACCCATAGTGGAAGCAAATTTGCCCATTTGCTCACACTCTTTCGTTTTGAAAGAGTCACTCTTTCATTTTGAAACCCCCATAGCCCTTGCTCTGAAGTGATGTTCACTATAAGCCCATTCAAGAGCTCTGATAACAGCCATGATTTCAGCCATGAAGTTTGTAGTAATTCCCATTCCACCTTCTTCAGCAAAGACAAAATCCCCACAATGATTCCTAGCTAAAAAGCCATAGCCAGCTAAACCAGGATTACCTTTAGAAGCTCCATCACAACACAGGAGCAGAAAACCCTCATCAGGCAAATGGAAGAAACAAGCAATGGGATTCAAATTCTTGATTTTTCTATCAGTGACTCCAAAACAGTCAAGGATTTGCCTATCATAGTTAGTATCCCACATGTGCCCCTTAAGTCTACATTGACTACTCTGGATTCTATGAAAAATGCTTCTTCTGAGATGGTTAGTATCAGGAGTAAAATTATCAAAGAAAATCTGATTCCTTAAGTGCCACAGCTCCACCATGGTAGTGAAGGCTGCAATGTACCATAGTTCTTGAATAATAGGGCTATTTCTTCTACATCTACTAATCAGATCCTCAAAAGATGAAGGAATAGTAAAGGAAAAGATACCTGCAATCCAAATCCAAATTTGTTTACTGAAGGAACAGTTCCAGAGAATATGATCAAGAGAATCTTCCTCCCTGTGACAAATGTAGCATCTAGAAGCAAAATGGAAACCTCTCTTCTTCAAATTGTCTTCAGTAGCACAGACTTTTCTAACAAGTTTCCATACATTTGCAGCTGTTGAAGGATGTACAGGACTTTTCCAAATTTTATTGTAGATTTTTATGACTGGATAACTAGTTCTGACAGAGTTCATAGCTGATTGAACAGTAAAAGTACCTTGTTGAGTGCCACACCATATCAAAGTATCAACACCACCATGCAGAACTGGTAAACATGAAATAGGGAAAAACTGAAGAAAGAAGTCAGGGATATGCCACTGACCATGTACAATTAAATCACTGACCTTCATTGCAGGAAATTGTTTGATCAGATTATGGTTTGGGAATAAAGCTGCTAAAGGTTTAGCCAACACCCAACTATCATGCCAAACAGATATTTTTTCCCCTGAACCAACAATCCATATAGTATTGTCATTAAACTCCTGAATTACCATTCTGATCCCAGGCCAAATAGATGATTGCTTATGATATTTGATCCATTGACCATTCTTATCTTTGAATTTAGCCAAAAAGAAGAGGGCCCATTCTTCAGTAGAATTGTGCATCCTCCATAATAGTTTCAGAAGAAGAGCTTTATTGATGTCCTCAAATCTCCTGATTCCTAATCCACCTTCTTCTTTTGGAGAGCAAATCTTTTCCCAGGCTAGAGTAACCAGTTTTTTCTCATCAGATTTCCCTGTCCAGAGAAAATTTCTTACAACTCTTTCACAAGCATCCATAACTTTTACAGGCCATTTGTATATGGACATGTTATATAGAGGAATGCTGCAGAGGACAGATAGTACCAGAGTCAGTCTTGCTTGGAAGGAAAGAAGTCTACCAATCCACATAGCCAACCTTTTTTGAAGCAATTCTACAAAACTCCATAAGTGTTCAGCTTTAACTGCTCCCTGTACCAGCATAACTCCTAAATATTTATCAGGGAATTTGGACATCCTCATCTGCATTATGTCTGAGATCAGATTTTTCCTTGCATCAGAAGTACCATCAATAAAACACTTACTTTTATCAATATTGATAACTTGACCTGAGGCAGTTTGATACATAAGCAGTAATTTTTTCAAATTCTCTAAACTTTTTTTTCCCACCATTGCAGAAGATAAAAATATCATCTGCAAATAAGAGATGAGAAGGGTGTATGCCATGCCTGAAAACCATTGGTTCAATTTTTCTGTCAGCAATTTTGTTGCATATCTGTCTACTTAATATGTCTTCAGCAATGACAAATAGAATGGGTGAAAGAGGGTCACCTTGTTTCAAACCTCTACCCACCCGCATACCTGCTGCGCTTGCGGGAACGGGATCAGATCTTTCGCAACCGAGAAACCCCCAAAAAAACCCACTGGACCTCCATTAATCATAATAGATATTTTAGAAGTATTAAGAAGAATATAGATCCAATTTCTAAAACAATCAGAGAACCCAAAGGCTTTTAAAGCAGCATTCAGAAAATTCCAGCTCAATGTATCATAAGCTTGTGAGATGTCTAGCTTCAAACCCACATTTCCTCCTCTTCTATTAACAGTCATTTCATTGACAAGCTCAGAAGCAAGGATTATTTGATCATGAATACACCTGCCCTTAATAAAAGCACATTGTTGTGGAGAAATAATTTTATGGAGTAAATTCCCTAATCTCATGGTGATGATCTTTGTAATAATTTTAAAACAAAAGTTACTAAGACCAATAGGCCTGAAATTACTACTCCAATAGGCCCAACAATACCTGATAGCTTCAATAAGATCTGCTTTGATAATGTCCCAAGCAACTCTATAGAAAGCACCAGAAAAGCCATCAGGACCAGGAGCACCATCAGGGTTTAAATCAAAAGCAGCATTCATTATCTCTTCAGCTGAAGGAGCATTATTAAGCATTCTATTATCTTCATCAGTCAGCACTGGAGAAATACCATTAAAGATCTCTTCATTAATATTGACCTCAGAATACTTAAATTTATTTTCAAAATGAGAGATCAAAGTGTTGGAGATGTCATCTTGAGAAGTAAGGATTGATCCTGCATCATCTTGAAGTTCTACAATAGCATTCTTAGCTTGTCTGAGTTTTATAGAAGTATGAAAAAACTGAGTATTAGCATCCCCATATTTAATCCAATTCACTCTAGCTTTGTCACTTAAGAATGAATGATGTTGTTACTGACAGATTTCTTACTTGAAGAGTTGCTCTATAAAATGACTAGTGCTGCTGTTTTGTGCTTGGTGATTGGAGAAACTAAATACTACATCAATTGTCTACTAAGTTGGCTGCAGTTTTGTGATTTTTCATTACTGCAAGTGTTGGTGGTGTTTGCATACAAAGGAGAGTGAGAGTATGGCTTGCTAATGAATGACAGGGGTGTGTGTGAGTTAACAGATATCAAGAGTACAAGACTACAAGCTTCTACTGATCCTGCACATGTGTTGATAAGATGATTTGATGGGTTTTTCAATTCTGGAGGCGCAATTCTTCTACTACATCAAGAACTACACCTAATTCACCAACTACTACTGTTTACCTATTATTGATGCTGCTGCAGTACTTGATCACTACATTTCTGCAGTTCTGTCTTACTGACTTCTACAGCTTCTGATCACTACCTCAACAACTACACCTACTCTATAAACAAGTTATGTTTCTACTTCACTGTTCTGTTAATTTGTGTTGTCTGAACTATGTTTTGTACTCTGTTTTTTTGTTTGTCAAATGTTCTGAGGTGCCCTCATCCATTTGCGGGGGGATATTAGAGTATATTATAATGAGTCAGACGTTTGTAATGAGTCAGCTCTTGTCTGACTGAGTCAGTCTGTAATGTAGCTATAAATGTCCTGTCCTAAATCATTACACTGTAACGTTTTAACCATTCAATGAATATCAGTTTCTAAATCTGTTCATGGTATCAGAGGGGGAAGAAACTTCATGGCTCTAACGAGCTGTTTCTTCCTTCGATCCTGACTATCACTACCTTCATCATTATTATTACCAATTCCTTCTTCCGTTCAACATCATCACCATCAACCTCACCACATTTATGTTAATCATCATCACCATCATACTCATATTCAAACCCTAAAATCCTTGTATCATAAATCAATTCTTGATTTTCGTCACAATTTTGTGCGTTTTGATAATCAATATGACCAGTTCTGCTGAGTTAGAAGAATTCAGCCCTAAGAAGAAGAAGAAGAAGAAGAAGAAGAAGAAGAAGAGGAAAAAGAACTTGAAGAATTCAGCAAAGAAAGATTAGGGTTTGGATGGTTAATCATTTTGTAGAGGTAATTGGTTCTTTAATTCCAATTTTTCAACTTCAAATTAGATGAATTAAGGTTTCAAAACGAGTTTTCCGCTGTTGATTTTGGAAAACAAAGATGAGATTTGAGATTCAATTCAAGAATTTAATCTCTGGAATTCGTACCACTAATTCAAGAATGGGTTCTTGTTTTCAATGGTGAATCATCATCACCAACATGGGTTTCTTGTGATTCAATTCTAGTAACAGTAGTAGTAATAGTTCTTGAATTCTTATTATCACCTCCTTCACTGTTTTTAATTGATATTGAGATTTCTTGGTGAAGTTCTTGATGAAGATGTGTACTAGTAGTAGGTTTAATAGTAGCAGTAACAATAGAAGAAGAATGGGTGATTCTTGAATTCCACCACCATGGTTTTCTTGATTCTGGGTGGTTTATTATGTCTTCTCTCTTGTGTATTTGTACTGGTTCTTGGGAGGGAGAGTGTAAAGAGTTTGGTACGAAATTGAAGGAAACATTGATTTGGGGTTTAACCTGGTCTGTCCTAGTAGTAGTATTAGTTGTTGTTGTTCTATGTCAACAAGAACAACAACTTCATCAACAATGTAGCAGCAACAACACAGTAGCAGGGATTTGCTCAAAATTCAGCAGCATTCTACATGGATTAGTGGAGTAAAATGAAGCTCTATATGTTTTGAGTCATTAAGATTTTTTTTTTTTGAAGATCTGCAGCTTGTTTAATATACCAGCCAATAACAACAGCAGTAATTTCATCCTCACTTCCACAGCAGTAGGTACTTCATCATCAATTCAGCAGCAGTAGCAACATTCCTATGGGTAACAACTTCTTAAGAATTTTCCCCATTTTCTGTTACTTCTTTTGTTTCGCATATGGAGTAATAGTTTCAATACCTTTCAAGATCTGGTCTTACAACCACCAGTTTCTAAAATCATTTTGAGCCTCTTAACCAACAGAGGACACCAAAACATTTTTGAGCCTCTTAACCAACAGAGGACACCAAAACATTTTTGAGTCTCTTAACCAATAGAGAACACCAACAACAATTTGAGCCTCTTAACCAACAGAGGACACCAAAATTTTAGTGTATTTCTGAAATTGAAATCACTTTTTTAAATAAATTGATTGTTCTACTTTGCTGTGAGATACACATTCTACTGATGATGCTGCTAGTACTGCTTTAGTTGGTGTAATGGTTTTGGTTTTGTAACTCAATTACAACTACAGATGCTGCTATGACAATTCATCTGTGCAACCAATTGGCTTCAGTTTGTTTTGGTTTCTACTTCAACTAATACTTCAACAACTTCAACAACTACTTCTACTTCAACTATTCAACTATTTCAACTACTACTTCATCAACTTCAACAACTGATCTGTCTACTGTTTCTACATCAACTTTTGCATCTGTTTTGGTGCTGTACTCCAACATTCTGCTGTTAATCAAGATCAGCACGTCCCTCGGAAAGGAAGAGCGGAGAAGAATGATCGAATTATTAAAAGAATATAAAGATGCATTCGCTTATACATATAGCGAAATGCCGGGCTTGGACGCGGAATTGGTCGCACATTCTTTAGACGTTATGCCACACGCTCGCTCTATAAAACAAAGAAGCCGTACCTTTCATAAGGATGTCGCGTTAGCAATAAACAAGGAGATTGAGCGATTGGTGGCAGCGAAATTTATCAAACCCATAAAGAACGCGCCATGGTTAGCCAACATCGTACCAGTAATTAAGAAAAATGGGAAGATCCGCTGTTCCGTCGACTACAGAGACTTAAATAGGGCATGTCCGAAAGATGAGTTCCCAATGCCAAATGTCGATATGCTAGTAGACGCGACTAGTAACCACCAAATGTTTTCGTTTATGGATGGTTACAGTGGCTACAATCAGATTAAAATGAACACCGTAGACGCGCACAAAACAGCGTTCCAAACACCGTTTGGATGCTTCTATTACGTGGTGATGCCCTTCGGATTGAAGAACGCGGGGGCGACTTACCAACGAGCCATGGTCTTTATTTTCCATGACTTGATCCATAGGCAAGTTGAGGTATATGTCGATGACATTGTGGTCAAGTCCCAGAAGAAGGAAGACCACATTAATCATTTACGCATGGTATTTGAGCGTTGCAGACAGTACAAACTCAAGATGAACCCTCTAAAGTGCGCTTTTGGGGTCACATCAGGCAAGTTCTTAGGTTTCGTGGTTACTAGCACGGGAATCCAGGTAGATCCAGGAAAGGCGCAAGCAATACTTAGTATGGACAGCCCCGCCAATGTGCACGAACTCCAAAACTTTCTGGGGAAAATATCATATGTTCGAAGGTTTATACCGGGCCTCGCCCAGATGATGGCCGCTTTTACTCCGCTTCTAAAGAAAGGATGCGCGTTCCAGTGGGGAGACGTTCAGCGGACTGCTTTCGAAAATATAAAGCGATGCCTAACTTGTCCACGAGTCCTTCGACCACCGATACCGGGGGAGCGCCTACATCTTTATTTAGCATATACCACCGAAGCCATAGGAGCGCTCCTCGCCCAAGATTTAGGAAACAATCAGCTTTTTCCTATATATTACGTGAGCCGTGTACTGATAGATGCTGAGGTAGGATACCCCCGAATAGAGCAAGCATGCCTGGCCCTAATCTATGCAGCTCAAAAGTTAAGACCATACCTATTGGCGCATCAGACTGTGGTAGTTGCCGCGGCAAACCCCATGGTCTATTTGGCCGAACGACCATACCTAACCGGTCGAACCGCGCGATGGTCTCTTCAGTTATCAGAATTTGGGTTACATTACCAAAGACCGTGAGGCGTCAGAGGCCAAGCAATCGTAGACCTCTTAGCCGCGTTCCCATGAAGTGACGAAGCCGATATCCATGAGGATATCCCAGGGGAAGTAGCCGAGCTCGAAGAGGAAGATACATGGGACATGTACTTTGATGGGTCGTCGTACGGAACGTATGGAGGAGCGGGCATCGTGTTCGAAACACCAGAAAAGGAGTTACTATCGTTTGCTTTTAAACTGGATTTCGCCTGTAGTAACAATGTGGCCGAATACGAGGCGTTCCTAATAGGACTCAAGCTGGCAGAACGAATGGAACTTCACCGACTCCATGTGCATGGTGATTCAAAATTGGTCACGAGCCAAGCAGGAGGAGAATTTAATGTCAAGGAGGAACGTTTAGCGCCTTATCGTGCGGAAGCACATGAGAAGATGACTAAATTTTCCCAAATTGAATTAGGGCACACGGGAAGAGCTATGAACAGACATGCCGATGCCTTGGCAACACTAGCGGCAAAAATTAATTTGAATGGCAAGGATGAAGGCTCGATTACTATATACAGGCAAGAGCTCCCCAGCACATGGTTACGAGGGATGAAATTCGAAGAAGAAAACGATTGGAGAAAAGGAATCATGAGGGAGCTCGGTAAGCCGAAGGAAGAAAGGTCGATATTGTTCAAAAGATTGAAATCCTTTGTGGTTATCAAAGGGCAACTATATTACCGGATGGCGGGTGGAGCCCTAGCGCGATGCGTAGGGAATCAAGAAGCGGCGAACCTCTTGAATAAAGTCCATCAGGAAACCTGTGGGCACTCGGGAGTAATTCCATTATACAGAAGGCTACAAAGGAAAGGGTACTACTGGCCTGAAATGGCAACACAGGCGGCGACCTTACAGAATAATTGCGCGGAATGTCAATCGCCACCGCAACCATCAGAGGTCTGTACAGTTGAGGAATTGGACTGGAGGCAGCCATACATCAACTACCTAAGGAACGGATTACTCCCGGGAGACGATGTGGAAGCCTTGATAATAAAGAAAAAGGCGGCGCGTTTCTTCATCGATGATGGAATACTATATAGGAGGAGTTTTAACAACGGGGCCCTAAGGTGCCTGAGTAAAGAAGAGGCACAGATAGTGATGACCAAAGCGCACGAGATGGAGCACCAAGGAAAGCGCAAGATATTCATACATATTCACGAAGGGGGATACTATTGGCCCACCATGGAGGCTGACACAGCAGATTTTGTAAGAAAATGCGACATCTGCCAGCTCCATGGGAATGTCATTCAAGCGCCGCACATAGAATTACATAGTGTAGTTGCTCTGTGGCCCTTTCACAGTTGGGGTGGACCTGATCGGCCCTATAAATCCTCTATCCTCTGGAAGGCATACATACATAATCACGGCCACGGAATACTCGACCAAGTGGGTAGAAGCAGCGCCTCTGCGAAATTACGAGGGAGAAACTATTGCTGCGTTCATTAAAGAATACATCATTTGTCGTTTCGACGCGCCAATGATCATTCGCTCGGACAACGGTACTTCCTTCATCAACCAGAAGGTGGCAGATCTGTTGGCCAAGTACCATATAAAACAACATGCATCAACTGAATATTACCCGCAGGGGAATGGATTGGCGGAATCCACTAACAAAACGCTACTGAGGTGTAGATGGTGAAAAATGAGAGAGGGACAAAATTGTCAAAAACACTCTCGAAACCACGCCTTATTAAAGGCAATCGCCTATTCAGGCTCATCTCATAGCTCAGAGTGCAACCCATTCCATGAGCTGGACAAACTCTCTATGAGCTCTCTCTTATAACTCCGGTGGGGAGGGTAATATCATAGTGCAGTACTAATAACCTCACCAACATATTAAACCCATTGATCTGCTTCATGTCGACACCCATCTCGATATCAGAACCAGGTCGCTTAATGGTATACGGTGAAGAGTTAACAGAGACGTATCCTCATGGATTTCCTCTTAATACGACTCAACATATGAGTCTTGATGCAAACCTCAGGAATATTGAAGCTCAAGGCCGGTCCGGAGCTCTCTGAGAGGCATACAACAGCCTAAGCAGGCTTAAGCAGACCTAATCCCAAGTTCAGGATGGTCTAGCATACCATGGATAAACACGCCATGACTTCAAGTGTGTTGTAGCATAAGCACTCACACCACGACTAAGGCACAGGTTGCCCCAAAGTCGAGCTTGGACAGATGCCAAAGCCATAACGCCACATAACATGGCACCACAAACCATGAGCCACCATGGATTCACAAGAAATCAGCCTTGGCCAAGAGGCCAAGGCCATGGCGCAAGGCGCCACAAACCTACTTAGCCTTGGCCTTTGGCCAAGGCCGTGGCGCCATGAGCCATGGCGCCACCATAACAGAACTAGCGCCAAAGCGCGTTCAAAATTGGCCTTGGCCAAAGACCAAGGCCGTAACCTCCTGAGATATGGCGCTAAACACTTATGGCCTTGGCCAACAGCCAAGGGCACTCCTACACTCGTGTCCCGGAGGCACCACGCTCATGTTGGTCACGACAATTAGTCATACGACTCTACTCAACTCAACTAATATCCGCGTATCACTCACTCGAGACATCAAAACATCACACGGGGAGATAACTTCAGGGGTATTGGTCTGGCGGTCTACGACAGTTGAAAGAAACTGATGGAGATAGTGGACAGTTACGAGAAGATGGCGCGAGTGGGCATGTTCTACACAACTCAGGCAGTTGCAGAACCAACTCATGTCCTCCACTCCCCCACTCTTCCTCGACTTCCACCTTCTCTGTCGAGAGATCAGGGTGAGTTCAAAACTATAAATAGAGGCTTCCTCTATCTTCCAAGGCAGAACGTT
>JAJJMA010332902.1:0-13910 GCA_023529015.1 Papaver nudicaule
CTGGTGATGGATCAACACAATGTAGAGCTAATTTCAATGTATTAAGCAGTTCATCTCCTGTTGTAGAAGCATCTCTCATTAACTCGACATCAAAAACTTCATTTGTCCATTCTTCCTTTACAATTGAAGCTACCCATTGTGGTAAATCAACTCCATGCATTGCCTCTCCAGGAGACTTCCCAGTTAGAAGTTCTAATATGATAACTCCTAAACTGTAGACATCAGTTTTTGTGTTTGCCTTCTTGAGTTTCGACAATTCTGGAGCACGGTACCCTAAAGCTGCTGCGGTTGCAATCACATTTGAATTGACAGCAGTGGTCATGAGTCGTGACAAGCCATAATCTGCAATTTTAGAATTTGTTTGCTCGTCGAGTAAAATGTTGCTAGATGTCAAATTCCCATGCACCATGTTCTCATTGTTGTGCAGATAGCATAAACCACGAGCTGCACCAATGGCTATGTTCATCCTTGTTGGCCAATCAATGGGCATATCAGGACCTCGAGCTGCACATATGATCATAAGAACAGTTAAGAGCAATTTAAATCCAACTTTCATGTTTGCGAAACAGGAATTAGCTTTGTGGCAAAAAGCAGTTAGATGCTGTACAACTATTTCTAAAAGCAGCAGCCTCCAACAAAAGCTGAGACAGAAAAGAGCTTAACACAGTTAGTTGAAGTTGCTTACCGTGGAGGAAAGTTGCAAGACTCCCTTTAGGCATGTAATCGAACACGAGAAGCTTTTCTCCTTTGGGGCCTAAATAATATGCTCTAAGAGCCAATAGATTCGGATGTCGAATCTTCCCAAGCAAATTAACCTCTACTTCGAATTCCCTAGGACTTCTAGCAATCTTTTCCCTCAATCTCTTCACTGCAACTTCACTACCATCTTCCAATGTCGCCTTATAAACTGTCCCGTAAGTACTTTTCCCCATTATTTCTGCTGTTGCACATAGAAGATCATCAGCCGTAAATGTCAATGGCCCATCAAAATGAACTAATTTCCCACCAGCTTCACCCCCAGCTTCCACTTCAGGCCCCATTGAAGCTACACCCTTTTCTGTCGTTGCAGCCCTCGCGGTACCAGCCTGCGTGCCCTTTGTTTTCGAAGCAGATCTTTTTCTGATCAAACAGCACAATAATATACAACAAAGAAGAAGCAAAACTGCAAGAAGAGATCCTGCAGCTATGAGAATTATATCTTTAGTACTCAGTTTTCGCCGACGGTGGTTCATAGCCACCGATGATGTAGGTGGGGTACTTTCAGAAGGTGCAGGAGCAGGACATGGAGCTGAAGCTGTATAACCACAAAGCTCAAGATTCCCCATAAAAGAAGTTGAATTGAATTTTCTCAAGAGAAGAATCGGAACCGGACCGGATAGATTATTATAAGAAACATTCAAGAATTTGAGATTGGCTAAATCAGAAATTGAATTAGGAATTTCTCCAGATAACTTATTCTCAGACAAATCAAGCTTAGTCAGACTAGAAACATTGCCAAGACTTGAAGGAATTCTACCAGTTAAACCATTGTGTGACACATCTAGTATTTGCAGCTTTCTTAATGAGCCAATTTCTGTAGGAATAGTCCCATTAATCTGATTATGACCGAGAGAAATCTCTTGTAGGTTACCCAATTTGGCTAATGAAACAGGAATAGCTCCGGTAAAATTATTATACTGAAGTGCAAGGAAAGTAAGAGAAGGTGATTTAGTGAAGCTCACCGGAACCTGACCGGATAAACCATTAAAACTAAGATTCACATAATAAAGCTTAGTAGTATTTGCTAGACTATACGGGACTATTCCATTGAGTAAATTATTACTAAAATCAATAGTTTGAAGCAATGGACAAGAACCAATTGAAGGTGGAATATTACCGGAAAGACGATTATTAAAGAGCTGAACACCTCTAAGATTTGGCAAAAAACCAAGAGATGTAGGAATTGTACCAGTAAGATAGTTATCATGAAGACTTAGCTTTCGAAGTGCTTGAAGCTGTCCGATTTTCTCAGAGATTCGACCACCAAATCCTTTCCAAGGAAGTTGAATCACAATGACCTGACCTTGTGCACATTTGATTCCAGCCCATCCACCTGAACAAGCACTAACACTGTCGTTCCAGCTCCGCAAAAACCCTTTCGGATCGATTAAGTCGTGTTTTATTGCTTGCAGCGATTGATAATCACCTTGGGTTACAATAATACCGTCCCATTTTGCAGAAACTGATTGAATGGCGAAAACCAGTAGAAGCAAAAACAAATGGCTTGAAGTCTGAAATGGGGTTTTACTCAATGACTTATGATGATGATTCCTCTTCCATTTTTCTTTGGTTTTATTGGGGCAATCAATTCGTCTTCTCATTAGAAACTGAAATGGATCGGTGCAAAACCCACACATACTCACTGTAGACATTGATGAAGCTGTAGATGATGAGGTGAAGTGAAAGAAACTAAACTACTACTGTTGCAGAAAGGAGGAGTGAAACAGGAAAAGGCAACAAGAGAAGTGGGTTTTGTAGAAAGAGATAGAGAGAGTGAGAGATGGAATCTTGTTTATGGGGGAGATAAATTTGGTGTACAGAAAGTGAGGTGCGTTGGGGGTTCAGTGTTTTCAGAGATAGAGGCTCCTCCCAAATAATGAACCTCAACGGCTAGTTTTACCCTCAACAAACATTTTTAATTGGTTGGGAAATTTATTTACACCTCGATCTGTAGGTCTCTCTTTGACTCCATCCCTCAGCTCCTCCTTCAACGGCTATATCAAGTGGGTCCCGCACGTTGGACTTTGTGGTGCCAAAGACTAAAATACCCTTCGCATCTTAGATTTGCTGACCTAATGAGAAGTCCGAAAGTGTTGTTTCTTAAAGCTTTGTTGTGCTTGTGTACGAGGTTATTAACTAGTTCGTGTGAAGTCGTTTTCTTTTTAGGGTACAATTTTTTTAAACTTGTTTTTCCTTCCATGGAAACTGAGATGTCTTTTTTCTTGGGAGATATAGATTGAGTGACGTCTTGCATATAAAAGTGATAAAGACCGATGCAGTAAACGAGAAAGAGAAAGAGAAAGATTGGCGAATTCAAAGTGTGTATAGTTAGTTGGGTGGGTTAGTTATGAAAGGGTTTTAAGAACTCGAAAAATTTCTACTGTGTATACCTGGGTTGCACAGACGCGCCGATTTTGGGCCCGAGTCCGCGTCGGACGCGGACGCGGACACGACACGCATACGACGCGGTCAACTCAGTCAACTCGGTAAACTCTCTACTTTGAAGTGATAATTTAGTATGTTCTCCCTTGAGATTGGAACTCTCAAGGTCATAATCCCATCTAAGGAGCTTAACCATTGAGTCATTCACGCTTTTGTGTGTAGGTTGTATAATTTCACCATTTTATACTACTTCTCCTAGCATTAATTTCATATATTAGTATAGTTAAATTATATATTTACTAAATATATAAACGTGTCCGCGTCCTACCATTTTGAGACCTCGCTCGTGTCCGCGTCCGTGTCGTGTCGTGTCCGCGTCTCCGTGTCCGAGTCCGTGCAACCCAGGTGTATACCGATGGAAAAATCATAAATGATGTACTCAATTTCTTTGTGTAGAATCGAGGTGTTAAATGATGGTTATCAACAACAATGGTCACAACTCATTAAGGAGGGGGGGCACTGTTTTCTGGTTAATATGGTCGCAGCTCATAAATATGTCGAGGAAAAACCGAAAACAAGAAATAAACATGTTGAACAGAAAATAGTACGGTTTACAAATAAATGGGACAAATGTCTCAAAAACCACTAGAACCAATTGCCAATCTCCGGGAGGGTTTGGCAACTGCCCAAGTGCTCATGTACACTAATTATACCTGTTCAAATATTTCTGAACTTCACGTGTCATGAATATAGTCAGTATGAAACGAATACTCTTTCTAGACGATATTTTGCAAAGCGGTATTCTGAAGCGTCAAACTCAAAAAGGGTTCAAAACTGAAAGATTTTCGTCCAGGCCATCAGGAAGTTTGCACATTTTTGCGACTAAATGTGATAATCTTGGCCGAGGTCAGAAAAAAAGGGTTTGGCAAGTTGTCTCCCTCCTAACTATTTGCAAATGATAAGCTTCAGTTAGGGCCAGAAAGAAAAGGAAAATACTTACCCTGGAACAGAACCAGGTGGCTTTGGCGCAACAAGAATGAAGCTGGGGATCTTATCCAATGCCAAGTTGATCAATAAAATTCTACAAAGCAATACTAAAAGTGAGAACCTTAAAGACAGATCACAACAGACTATCAGACTCATATTGTAAGTCATTTAAACAAGACGAGCCCATCTACAGCAGTGAGGAAAACCTAGAGATTCATAAATTAAACAGAATATTTAACTAGACCCAAAAAGACACCCAAAAGTTAAGCGAATAGAGAAGCATGCATGCCAAAGTTTATGAAAAGCTAAATTGAACAAACCAAGCACTTGTTAACTACTTCAGATCCCGGAAGCACAAATCAACTATAGGTCGTCAGCTGGAACAAGCTTTCGTCGCTTGTAACAAACCACCACCTTGCCTTTCACACCCACAACCATTGCATTCCAATCAATCTCTGGAAAGGGTGAGACCAGCTCAAATTCAAAATTCCTCAGCAAATGACTCCATATTGCCTTGATTTGTAAATATGCAAAGGGTTCACCAAGACATCCATGCCTTCCACCTCCAAATGAAATGTATGAAAATGCTCCTGCTGCCTTGTCCTCTTCCCTATCAGGTCCAAAGCGATCAGGGTCGTAACTATCTGGATCTTTGTAGATGTGTGAGAGTCGGTTGGCAAATGCTGGTGATGTAGCAACTATGTGACCCTTCGGGATGTGGTATTCTTTTCCTTCCCTGGTTGTGACATCGAAATCAGTGTGTGAGCTACGTAATAACATAATCAACGGGGGATGAAGCCTCAATGCTTCTTTGATAGACCGATGTAAAGCGTCCATTTCTGACAAAATGTCATGGTCAATTTTACCACCATGCTTTTTCATCAGGTTTTTCTGTTCATCCACGACTCCAGATAAGAATTGCTTGTTCTTCATAAGGTAAGCTCCTGTCCAAACGGAGGTAATGGAACTAGTGTGCTGACCAGCAAATAGAGCAGCAATGAGGAGACCAGTGACCTCGAGTTCAGTTGTCTGTCGACCATCCTTGTATTTTGAGTCAATAAAGCACTGAAGCATGTCATTTTCACATTTCCCTGTTTGTTTACGTGATGCAATGATTTTTGCGAAGATCTGTGCAAGTTTCTTGCGGGCTTGGTCACGACGGCGATGAGCTGGGATGGGAAGGTAAGGAAAAATGACACTAATTGGGAGCATTCCAGCATCAAGGTCATGGAAGAGAGCAGAAACGTCATCAAATAGCTGATCTCGGACTTCCTGACCCAACAAGCATCTACTTGCGGTCAAAATGATTAGATGTTCTAATTCATACTTGAGGTCCACTTCACCACTCTCACCCCACTTAGAGAAATATTCCTGCAAGATTTATAACAAAAGATAAACAGTCAGCACCCTGAGGCTTACTATGCCGCATAGAAAGACTCAATTTTAAGGTTCAATTAGAATGATAAAACTCCAATCATAACACATAACCTCTCAGATTTTCTAGTTTTGTAATTTACTTCTGTTACATATCAGGTAGTATTGGTTATGTTACATATCAAAGATAGCCTATGGGTTTTTTCCATCACATTTGTATCGAGCAATTGAAGCAGTTACAGAAATTTCCTTCTTTGCCAACAATAGCCAGAGATAAGAAGGAACTTTGAAAATTCCCCTTGAGCTATGACATGTTAATACAGCAGAACATCTAGACTAATATTTCAAAACAATGGCAGGAACCCCTACAAGTAGGCTTTCAATTTGTTGTGCTTGTGTATCCGTACCCTTATCCATCAGTTCAGTATACGTTACTTGATAACAGGAAAATGGAAATCTTGAGTTTAACACATGCTTAAAAGAATAACATATATGCATATCTTCCATGCAACCCATAAACTGAAGCACAATTATAGTATGATCTCAACTCAAAACTCAAAGGTAGTACCCCAGATTAGAGAACTGAGAACATATCATAGAAATATCACTAATCTGGCGGTGGGATAGTCAATAGTTGCACCGTATGCAAGAATTACACACAATAAAGATACACTTTTCCATTTATTGGTGAAAAAATAAGCACACTGTGTAAATATCTTGCTCTTCTTCTAAGATTTAGCTTTTCATTTCATAACGAGTATTTGAACAAAAAAATTAAAACCTAGATAACAATTGTACGAGTGCTACACCAAACAGAAATGGTCAAAGGAACCAAAACAGACACAAAACACAACAACTATGACTATGAGTACTGGCTCTATCAAATCAAATCTAATCTCAACAAATTGCTGAGGAATTCAGTTGATGCGTAGGTGAGAAATCTACCTAAACTCGACTTAACTCGTTAGAAAGTCTAAAACTAATTCAACTAGAAGATTTAAAGCCTCGTAGCCATCTACACTAAGCTGAACACACTACATTAGCCCATTCAAAAAATCTTTCTAGACTATGTTTTCTCAATAAAACAAGCAATTGCGAGTAAATAAGCAGTTTCAAAGAAACACAAACAAAGCAAAAACTGATAACATATTTAACAAAATCCATCAACTTAGTAAGCAAAAGTACATAAAAACAAACAATTACCTCAGCTTCGGAAACCATCTGTTCCACATATCCTTTCAGCTTAGTCACCCTCAATGACTCAGTAAAGAACCGAAACTGTTCCTGTCGAACCGAATAATCCACATCGAAAACAACACCAGGTCCAAATGTAGGTACATTAAATTGATAAACCTCTTGTTGACTAAGATCAGTTTCAGGAGCTTTGAAGAAATGTGATGAAACTTCAGGTCCAATAAAGAAAGTAATCTTCTTATTCACCAGATTCACAGTGAACACACTCCCTAGTTTTGGATACTCTTCTCTAAGCATTATAATTGGACCTTTCATAAATCTAGCTAATCCACCTAGTAATGGCCATGCTTTCACAACTGGAGGTAAGTTTTTCTTAGATCTAGACATCAAAAGACTAGAAAGGATCTTAGCAACAATTATAGTCGCTACAATCAAAATTCCAACATTGAGTAATTTAATCTCTTTCAAATCCATTGGTAAACTAGTGAAATCCATAATGAATTGCAAATCTGAAGAAAAAGAAGAATCTAGTGATTTCAGAGAACTGCCTCTTGCTCGTACAATCCAATACCTAATTCGAACAAAAACATTAACAAGAGTCAGCCAAGGTTTTGAGTCAGATCTATGCTAATAAACAGAATCATTAACAATTCTGAGAGTTAGATTTCAGACTAACGGAATTGAAGGAATAAGAACCAAATCAAAGATGATGAAGAAGTAGGAACCTGATTAAATCGGCAGCATATCTGGCGCCATCAAGAGAAGACAGTGACTGGGTAGAAGAGCAGAGAAGTAGAGACGTGAAGGGGGGATATCATATTAGACAGTTGTACTTGGTTTTATATACTTCTCCTGATGAGCTTCGATTGGTTTCGATGGTTTTTAAGTGGAGGGATTTGGGTGACACTAGAAGAGTGTGTGCAAGAGAGAGGTAAATGGCTATCACGATTCACGATTATGTTTGGATGGGAAATAAGGTAATCTTCACCCTTTTCTTTTTCTTCAGTGTGCCCGGGGTAATTGTGGGGTCAAAACAGCTTTCCAACCTTGTGTAAGTTGAATGGGCTGCAGAAGATTTTCCGACTAGAATGTGGTGCCAGCAAATGTGGTTCTCCAAGAAAGTGTCCCAGTGTGTGACCCAATTCGGGATAAACAATAGGATGTCTTGTTAGAGTAAGTTCTATGGGCAGTGTACTCTCCTTAAGAAAGATTAAGAACGAAAAGAAGGAAGACTACCGAGTTGATCAAATTTGGTGCTATCATGGCATACCTTTAACCTCATTTCACTATAAACTCTATAACACACCTTCAACCTCATTCCACCAGAACTCCTTCAACTACTCCTTAAAGTGAAAGATAATCCATGACATGTAAAAGAAGAAATTTTCGGAGCTTCTCTGGCATGGAGATTTTTTGATTCAAAGGTTTTTGATTGGGAGATGAATACTAACAGAGATAGGATGATTCAGGGTAGATTGAAGACAGACGAGGAGTTTTACTTAGAGAGAAAATCTGTTAAAACCTCATTAGAGATTCTAAGCAATAAGGAGGTGTTGGGATTGGTAGAAAGAAAGAAGAATGGATTCACATCTTGGATCTGATTTTCAGATGAAGTTTGTTTGTGGATAATTCAGATTCTGGGGAGTGTTAGAAATGGAAACGAAGTCAAATCAAGATGGACAATGAGGAAAGGAGATGCATCAGATCTCTTAGAGCTGCGAAAGAATGATGGAGGGGAATATCTACGTATCTCAAGAGTACGTAGGGGAACAAATCTTATGTTATATGCGTTCCTTGTGGACAACATCAATTTTACATAGCTTCTCTAAGGTATGAGTTTATTTTTGTTCTTGTCAAATTGAAGAAGAAGCAAGTGGTTCCTCAAAGTAATGAGTTTCCTGCCTTAAATCCTAAAACTAGAGCTACTAATATAATGGGGTAAGTCAGATTATCAAAGCCATTAAAATGGGGTGAGGTAGCTAATAGTATGAAGTTTCATCTAGATTAGAATCATTACATTGATTTCATGATTTTAGATGATCTTAACGTTGTTTTAAAGGTAAAAGAAGACCATTTGACAGAATTATGAACACCAAAATCCTGGATTGTTAATGGGATTAAGTTTTAAGTTTCAAGGTACTCTAGCAATCTTGATCTTTCAAAGAAGAAACTTAGGGCACCTAGGACAAATAACTCTTCGACAAAGAGTGATGTTGTTGTAAGTCCAATCATTCCAATTGAAGTAATGGCTGGATTACTCAAATGGGTCAAAATTAGAGGCATACAGTTGATGAACTGGCGCTACTCTTTGTTCAAATCCATTGGACTAGAACTGGGAGGATTATCTGAAGTTGATGAATCAACTTTAAAATTCGAGAACCCTAATTTCTTCAGAATTGCAGTAAAGAGTTATTTCTCTGATATACCGACGGTGATGCTGGTTGAGAATGGTGGTCAACGGTGGGCAAAATTTTTTGTGTGGGACTACAAATTCTCTTCGAATCAAGGCTTCTTTACCAGAGTATCAAAAACTAGTTGAAAATTTTGATTACTGCAAAGTATTTCAAATCTATTCTTCAAATATTCGTTGAATTAGCCGCCAATTCAGTTAGAAGTGTAACTGTGGATTTGGATATGGGCGGAAATACTCAAAGCCCATTATCAACAGACTCGGGTTTGCCTTCTAACTCTCAACCTTTGACTGTTAACCCTATGTCTGCTGAGACGCATAATAAGAGGGTTTTGCCTATATATATTCCTCAAATTTATGCTAGAGATGATGAAGTACCAGCAGAAGTTGAGAATGGATATTCAACTCATATGGTTAACCCATCTAATTTGGTGGACTGAGATGGTGGATGTAAATCTTATGCCCACTTCTAATGAGAGAACGGTTGTAGTTGGGGAAGTTATATCTCATAAAAGTGGAGAAAGTGAGTTGATTAATGAAGGATTTCATTGTGTACAATCTCATGAGGTAACTCAATTTCAAGATGATGGTGGAAATTTGAGTGTAAGTCCAATGCCTATTGTGCATGGTGGAGAAGAAGTAAAAGTTAGAGACTCCCAATTCACTGCAAATGTAGAGAACAAGATAATAATGTTGGCAATGTTCAGACGGCCACATCAACAGTGGAGAGGCCTGTCAATGAAGATGTAAGTCATATGCCCATTATCTAGGCATCGGGGAATGCAATTGGTATTGGAGAGAGTGGACATGCCAACAATGTTTTAATTGTTGATGAAGTCTATCAAATGAATCCCTTACATATTTCAGCTGCTAGTAACCTACTTTCAGTAGTGGATGATCATATTGTGATCAAAATGGGAAATTTGCACAAGAAAAATACTGATTCCAATGAGGTCAGTTTTTCTACAACAAATTTGGTATTATTGCACAACATGTTTGGGGGTCCACAAAGAGATAATGAAGCTAGGACAAGTTCTCTAATTGAGGAAATTCTCTTCAAATACAAAGAGAATTTATGCTATAGCAGCGGGGAAAGATGTGCCTGATAGCTTTGACTGCTCGGTTCTTTTGACACTTTACAAGAGGATCAAGACGAAGTTCCTTCGAAGGATAGAGATGTTACAAATGGGCGACGAGTTTCTCAACTGAAACATAAGGGGCCTTAATGCTTATGACAAGCAAGTAGCATTGAGAGACCTTATATTTTTACATAAATGTATGATCTCGTCGATACAAGAAACAAAAATAATGAGGATGAACAGTTGGTTCGTTAGGACACTATGGCTTGATGCGGAGTTTGGATGGTGTATGCTTCCCTCTCAAAGAGTTTATGGAAACAGTGCAGGACTCGTAACCATGTAAGATGATAATAAATTGGAGGTTATGGATGAACGAATGGGTATGAACTCAATCTCAATTCTACTCAAGGTAAAAACTATTAGAGTGCAATTTGTTCACTCTAATGTGTACTCAACTTACGAGTATAATGCTAGAGAATAATTTTAGAAAGACTTATATGAGGTTAGACTTTGGTTTGATGAAGCATGGTGTATCTCAAGGGATATTAATGCATTCAGATTCGATAATGAACGAAATAGACGATCTAAACAAAGAAACATGGACTTTCTGAACAATTTCATCTTTGACAATGGACTAATTGATCCTCTTTAATTTGCATGGTGGGCACTGTACATGGACTGACAAACATGAAAATCCGCCATTATGCAGACTTGACAGGTCTTTAAATTGTTGTGGATTTGATTCTCACTTCAATAATACGATGCAATCAATATTTGTAAGAACCACCTCGGACCATAATCCTTTGTTATTGGATCTCCCTCTCCTGGTTTTGTACATAAAAGTTACTTCAAGATTGAGCACCGCTGGTTAGCTTATAAGGATTTCTAGAGAAATATAGAAGTTTGATGGTATGCCATGTGATTCACTGGTACGCCGAGCTATATATTCTTCCGTAAACTTCAAAATCTTAAATTTTTGCTTAAAGCATAAGCTAAGAATACTTTTAGAGACATTAAGAAGAAATAAGACTCATTAACTGAAGCTATTAGTAGTTTGTCATTGTCGGACGAGGATGCACAGTTGGTGGAGAGAACTGAATGTAAAGTGAATCTCAATCAGTTGAAGGTTTCAAGGGCAAGAATGGCCTATCTGAGAGCTAAAGTAAGGGGCTTTAAGGATAGGGACAAGAATACTCAGTAGTTCCATTGCATTGCAAATGCAAAATATAAAAGACATTGCATTACGAAGCTGGAAATCAATGGATTTGATATCTTTAATTAGGACGTAATAAATAATGAGCTTATGCAATACTATTCTAACTTATTCTCTGCTTCTAATATGTTTGCTCCAAGTTTTGACAATTTAAATTTCAATAAAATTGACAACTTGTAGGGTGCATGGTTGGAGAGGGATTTTGTTGTAGATGAAGTGCATGGAGCTATAAAGTTATGTAAAAAGAATAAAGCCTTCAGGGCTGATGTTTTCACAATTGAATTCTATAAACTTTGTTGGGAGATTATCAAGGATGATCTTATGGCTGCTCATAAGGAATTTTATATGAAAGGCAAAGTATATTGGAGGCTCAATGTGTCTTTCATAAAACTTATTCCTCAAACAGAAGACTTCGTTTCTCCTAAGGACTTTAGATCTTTGAGTCTTATATGCAGCTTCTACAAGATTGTTTCGAAAATCTAGGCTGGAAGAATGAACGTGGTGATGCATGTTTTGATTTCAGATTCTCAAGGTGTTTTTATAAAGCACAAACAGATTTTGGATGGTATTGTGGTGGCTAACAAATGTGTGGACAACAGATTGAAGCAACAAACTCCAGGTATTCTTTGTAAAATGTATATGGAAAAAGCTTTCGATAATGTTAATTGAATCTCTTTGTTTGTTATTCTAAGGAGATGTGGTTTTGAAATCAAATGGATTCAACAGTGTGACACTGAGGCACAATTCTCAATTCTGGTGAATGATGAAGACACTGCAAGGATTAAGCCATCTAAAGGAGTTCGACAAGGTGATCCTCTATCACCTTTTCTTTTCCTTCTAGTAGTGGAAGTTTTGTCAAAACTATTGAATGAAGTTTTAAAGGAGAATAAAATAAGGGGACTCCAGGTTGTTGATGCTAGTACAATGATATCCCATTTATAATTCGCTGACGACACTTTATTCTTCTTGAACGCAAATAGAGAAGAGGTAAGATGGTTGCATGTGATTTTGATCATGCTAGGGAAGTTGTCAATGTTAATCTCTGTAAAGGAGTCATAGACAAGAAAAGAATAACTCCTGCTGAAATCATGAGTTATGTTCGTAAGTTTCCTGATCCAGAGACTCATGTTATAACTCAAGAGAAATAATTGCTGAGTATGCAAAAGTGTGAAAGTACTTTCTGTATAAAATTGATTACGAAAGGAATAAGCTATTGTCTTTGAAGACTAAGCCAAACACTTCAGGAAGATCACTTAATACTACACATCATTGTTGCGCACACTAACTGGTCTTACTGAAGAGGAGAACATAAATTGTGCATATCTCATGACGATTTCTTTGATAACCAAAAATAATTTTGTGTCTAGGAAGACAAGTGAAGTTGGAGCCACACGACTTTGTTACTGTTTATTTCTTTGTAGATTAGAATAGTTGGTTCCTTGTGAGAACTTGTTCTTACTTTTGCCTAAAGAATATAAACTATATCTAAAAGTACTTTTGTTTTGCATGCTTTTTAGAGTTTTTCAGCATGTAGTACTTTATTAGCATTCATTAATAAAATTCCCCTCAGATTTGATTATTAATGATGCTTGCAATACCTGATATATCACGCTAAATCTTATGTACTGCTTACATGACTCTATTCTTTGCTATCCTTTTGCCGACTTGAATACGAAGTTATGTAAAACACAAAGTTATGCTTATTCTCGCTTAAAAGAAACTTTTGATGATTTATACGATCTCTTGATTCTCACGAGTTAAGAAATTGTATAATATTATCTGAAAAATGGTTAGGAAAAGATAAACCCAAAACATATTGGATACAAATTTACTTGTAAAATTGTTTGTCCAATTAAGATTTTTACATTACTTACTTGTATATATAAAGTCAATGTTATTTTACAGCGACTAACATCATATGGGGGAGCTCTTAATTGCGCTTAAATAATAAATCTTTGTGGGGAGCATGGATGTGGAATTTAGAAGAGAGTTGTACCTAGATCTCTCCAAAGATGAATCAACTTCGAGATATTTGTTCTGATTTCTTAGTTATGTCATCTTAGCTTGGTACGAAGACTTTAGTCTAGAATATCTATAAAGGCTTGAAACAGGAGTCTCAACCATTCTGTCATATTTTTGTGACCAATAGGGGGAGAATGCATATGGTTTTTGTTCTTATGGATCATGTTCATATGGTGGGAGAACACAGTATTAACTTATGTACTTCTTTGCGAGTTTCAAATATCAAGTAAGAGGGAGTCAATAATTGGGCGTCATTGTCAAATTCGGCAAAAATAGGTATGAATATTGAGGGGGAGCTTCATAACAAGTGAGTAGTATCTCTTTAAATTTAGGTACACAAACTTTGAAGTTATATGATTATTACTCTAAGCACAAACAACCCAATGTGGAATAATTGTGGTTATCCACGCAAACTCGAGTTGTTGAGTTTGTTAGATTTATTGTGTTTTGCTGCGAATTATTCAACAAGGACTTAATGAACACATGAAGA
>JAJJMA010332929.1:0-11052 GCA_023529015.1 Papaver nudicaule
TGCAACTACTTATCATGAAAACTTGTTCTTCATCAGTGAGGTCGTCGTCTACAGAAAGAATCTTTGCTGGAATGATATTTGAACCAAATGAACGAAGCTGAGCTACGCCTGCAGGGATTGAGGTCCATGGACGAAAGACCACTGCTGCCTCGTCATCCATGAATGCAAGAAAGTCCTTCGAGATAGGCTTATTCATCCAACGGACAATACGAGCCTGGTCTGACATAAGTTTATCTTTGGCAAACCCTTTTGGAGCATAACCAGGGTAATGCTCATACAACCAAGCTTGCACGAAATTTGTTGATACAAATGTCTCAACCTTTGCAGCACCATTCGACAATGTCATATTTGCTAACAAAGTGGAAAGATGGGTATACAAAGTACCAAGGAATAAAGAGCCAATGGGAACAGGAGTACCTTGTGCCAATTTTATGGCATACGGAATGAGTTCGGCCTTCAACTTCTTGTATTCATAAACATCTTCGAAGACGTCCTTTGATAACCAGAGCAGGAGAAATGCAGCAATTGACAATACCGAAGCACCAATATTACTGGCTTTAGTCCGGTGCATCATCCATGAAGCATATGCATCGCCGTGTTTGTTCAGGGTTTCAACAATGATGATTAACTGGGTCTGTACGTTTCTTTCATCTGCATTCAAGCTAACTCTAAGTTCTCCATAAATTGGGAGTCTCAATAACGCTGCTACATCTTCCAGAGTGATTACAAGTTCTCCCCACGCCAGTATGAAGGAGTTTGTACCACTACACCAGCGGGACATAAAAGCAACTAAAGCACATTTATCTCTAATTACGAAGGAATTATCTGAACTCTTTACAGCATGATAGATTCCAGCCTGCTCAAGGATGTTCTTGATACCCGGAGTGCCAAGCGTATTCTGGAGATACATGGACCAAGAATTGATTTGTTTCTGCATAGAACGGAAAACGATACTGGAAGCACTAAAGTCACCTCTCTGCATACGGAAGCGCGCTACACGCGATGGAGTAATAGCCATTGAAGCATTAAGATTCCCTGGGAGAATTGTAGCTTGGTCCCGAGAAACTGCAGCTTGTGCTAAATTGGCCAGGCGACTTTCAAATTCATCATTAACATGAGGGAGCTCTTTCACGACAATGGTGGAGGTAATTTCATCAATGGCACGAGAAGAACTATGGGATTCAGTGTCAGTCATCATGATCTTTCAATCTACAAAATACTGTGTCTGTAGAAAAAGGGGAGAACAAGCAAAGGGAGATAATATTCACGTTTTTCTTTGAAGTCTGCGTGAGGTATATATGTATACCTACATATCACGCACGGTTTGGGAGTCCTAACCTAGTTAGGATTCCTGCTTGAATGGGGTTGGCCTTAGGCCCTGTTTGGACTTCATGCTCGTGGACAAGGCTTCTATGCGGATGTAGCTGGCCCATCAACTTGGTGCTCACCCTGGAACACTCAAGGTTCCATGCTACGCAGGGGACTTAATGTTGATGGTGGTTTTTGGCGACGAGGTCACAGGAGTAATTTCGCATTAATCTCTAGCGTCCTGGAATGGCTCAAAGAAAAGGTATGAATTTATTTTATAGTAGGGATAAGATATTTAAATTACCATTAGCTGTATTTTGATGTCTCACGACCCTGGCCTAGTAGCATGGTCCACAATCCCTAGCCTATACAATAAAATACCTGCGCATACGCGTTAGCCTAGCTCATGCTTGAGCCAAAACCTTAGGCCATTCACGCCATTTAGCAAAGAAGGAGTATACACGGTCATTCTTGGCCTATGGCCTAAGCCTAACCTTGCCAAGCTATCACGCCATCTACCTCTTGGCTGGCCTAGCTCAGCCCGCCACTAACTTTGGCCATCCTCCTTGTGGCTTTGCTTAGCTCTCGCCTATCTTAGCCCGCCATTGACGTTGGCCACTACCTTCTTGGCTTAACCTAACCCGCCTTCTTCACTTCGTGGCCTATGGCCTAGCTTGGTTCCCACCTAAGCCTAGTCCCACCAAAGCCTCACGCCACTGCCCACGTTCCTTGGCTCTTGGCCTAGCATTAACCCGCCATTGGCCTTGGCCGCCAACACTTTGGCTTTTACCCTTCACGGCCTGGCTTAGTTCCCGCCTGGCTTAGTCCACCATTAGCTTTGGCCATCCTCCTATGGCCTAGCTTAGTCCCCGCCATTGCTTCACGCCCCCTCTCTTTGGAGGCCCAAGGATAATCCCTGCCCTAGCCTCGGATGTCCATATTTCTAGCTTGCCCTAATCTTGGATATCCATGTCTTTGGCGTGCCTTGGCACTTGGGTGCCCATGCCACCTCCTCGACTTAATAATGGATACCCATGTTATTGCCCTGGCCTAGTTTTGGAGCCCCATGACTTTGCCTTGGCCAAATCTTGGAGGCCCGAAGTCAGGGCGCGACTAAATCTTGGTGGGGGTTTACGGTTTTCCTTCCTTGTGCTCACGAAAGAGCCATGAGATCTTCTTCTCCCACGGGCTCTAGTTGCCCCCTTGAGACTAGGATATATTCTTCTCTAGCCTCCCCTCTACTTATGGGTCCCACTGATCCAAATCCTAGAGGATTATGGATTTTACTTAGTCCATAATACTCTAGTTTCCTAATCAAATTCGGAAATCTGACAGTTTTGCTCACGTATTTCTCCATGGCGTGATTTTTACAGCCCAATCCGTAAGGAATTAGGAGATGCTTCCTTCACGAAATATTTTCCTCTGTGAATTTCCTATAACATACTAAAAATTCAGATTTTTATCTAATATAGGCTGGCCTAGCCGATTTTACTAATGAACAACATGCAAACTGTACAGAAATCTGAAAATAACATAAATGTTATTGTTCATCCTTTGAGCCTTATACCTAATTTCTTAATAAGATTATCATACCATATAACATGGCTTATTATGATCATCATGGCCTATCTTTAGGTCTTGTATTGGCAATGCTTATGCATTCTTGATGATGACTACGCTGTGATAGCATCATTCGTCTGTTTTTCCTGATTATGGACTTGCTTCTATAAATCAGTGCTATAATTCTTAATCATGGCTCATGGCTATGACTTATATTATTTTAGACATTCATATGTCTTCATTACTTAGAGAATTGGTGCATTACTTGCCACAAGCCAATTTCTCATATTTATGGCAAACCGAAAGTCGTATTTATTTGACTGTTGCCACAGAGAGTTGCTGAAATCCTCTCAGTCTAATTGGCGATTGCATAGCTCAATCCTTAGACTTACCTTATCTTATCTAATGGCGGTTGCTAGCTCAACCCTTAGATTTATCTCATTGGTTTAAATGGCGATTGCCCGGCTCAATCCTTAAACCAAATCTCAAAGAGATATTCAAAGCTTATCGCTTAATCTCTATCTTATCGCAAAGTCCTGAGTTTACCAAGTAATTGGTACGACTTACACTTAGTCATCTTTGACTTAACAAATCTTAACAAATCTTATCAAATCTTACGAGAATCAAGTAAGTTACATGGGGGGATATTCTTTTAGGGTTTTGGTTTGGCGGTCTACGGCACGTGTGATTGCAACGGCTCAATCACTCAACGGGAAAGAAACTAAGTCGTGTGAACGTTGCTGAGAAGATGGGATAGAGTAGTGGGCGGTTCATTCTTCCCTAATAATAGGCGCAAGACTTTCCCCACTCACTCCACACTCCCACTCTTCCACTTCTTCCACTTCTTACGAGATCAGTTGGAATTCTATTGCTATAAATAGGTCACTCGACCAGTTTGGAAAAGACAAGTTCTCCAGCAAGAACAAACAGTTTAATTCAGTGCAAGTTTAATCAATCAATCTCATCGATCATTGATTAACTCTTCTCATTCAGCATTCAATATCTAGTGAGAACTGAATATTCAAACTTCTTTAGCAATTCAATCATCAACATCACAGAAAATCATAACAATTCTCTGATCTCATCTTTCTCTGCTTCCCTCCCTAAACCAACCCTAAAATCCTCTTCTTGTAACTGAAGCAATACTCGAACGGCCATTTCTTGGTTTAGGCGAGTCTTGTTCGATCTTGACCTCTCGAATTCATTACCATCTTTTATTACATCATCACACTTCATATTTTACCCTCTAAATTCTCTTTATTGTTTTACACCTAAAACATTTGGCGACCACAGTGGGAGGTCATTATCTCAGTTTTAAGAAGATATGGTTGAAACCAGGAGGCAAAGTTCAGAGAATACAAATTCTCCAAGTAACCCTAATATTCCACGAGTTTGCCTGCAAGTGGGGTCACAAATGCTCCAATAAGTGGCGCCATCACCTCTGGGCCCACAAATCAAGCCGTTAGCTCAAACCCTAACCCTAATCTTGCCTCTGCCTCAACTCAGAGGGGGCCAACCTCATCCTCTCTCTCCATGGGCGTGTCAACCCCTCTGGTGGGTTCCACCACGCCAACCCTATCCCAAATCACGTCCCCCCTCTCTCATGTGGTGGGGACCACCAATACCACTATCTCTCCTACCCCTTTCACTCCTATCTCAAGCCGCACATAAGCTTTTCTCTTTGGGCCCCGCGTAGGAGAAACAAGGAACACTGAAGACTCACCTAGCATTGCGGATCTCATGAAGACCCAACAAGATCTAGCCCTGAGTCAAAACAATATGGTGAAAACCCAGATGGAGTTGCTAACTTGCTTAAGGACTCTGTCAGAGAAGCTGGCGCCACCAACAACTCCAGGGATTTCACGTGCAGAAACCCCTGCCAATTTTAACAAGGCGGGTCCCTCTCAAATTCATGTTATTCCTGATGATCAGGATACCCATGTCCACACCACACGTGGACCAAATACAGGTTTGCAACATAACTTCGTCACTCGTGAAGATTTGCAGAATCTTTTGCAGGCTCGTAGCATGGAGAATTCAGATTTATTTCATCGTCATCAACCTCCATATCCAATTGAAGTTCAGCGTGAATCTCTTCCTGAAGGGTATGTCACACCTTCATTCTCCATGTATAATGGTATTGGGAATGCCCGAGAACATATCTCTCGCTTCCTGGAATCATTGGGAATACATGAAAGAAACCAAATTGTATGTCTCAAAGAATTCTCGAAATCTCTGACAGGAAAAGCATATACTTGGTATAATAACCTAGCCCCAAATAGCATTCTCAGCTGGAGCCAGATGGTTAGTGCTTTCCTCAAGAAATACTTCTTCGTGTCTGAGCAACTCACTCTTTCTGATTTGGGGAGACTCTATCAGCGAAACAATGAGCATCCAGATGATTACGTAACGAGATTCAGAACCCGTTCAGTGGATTGCAATGATCCGAATGTGACAGAGGTACAGTTAGTAGAGCTTTGCATCAATGGAATGATACCAGTATATCGCGCCTTGTTGGAGAATTTGGATATCGACAATTTCACCAAGCTCCATAAGTCTGCCAAACGATCCGCCACTACTGCACCTGCTCTACTAGAAAGGCCCAGGCCTTTAAAAGCCAAAGAAAGTTGTGGTGAAACGCGTGCCAGCAAACGGCTTGTCAATAAGCAATATAACTCTCTTCACTCGATTCATGCTGTTACTGAAGGTGTTAAGAGAAAGGCGCCTACTCCTGAGGCCCCACAACTAAAGCGTGCAGCTCCAGCCCAACCTCAAGCTCCGGCACGGGTCCCAGCTAATGCCCCTGCACCGAAGGCACCACGACAACAGAGAGAATTCCCTAAGATCCCTGATTTCCCATGTACTATGGATGAAGTAATAGAGCTCCTGGAAGCGTGGATTCAAGATGGTGCTGTCAAATTACCTCCTGTACGGAGGGAACCTACAGCACAAGAAATGACTGATCCCAAATATTGTCATTTTCATAGGTTCGTCAATCATCCCACCAGCGAGTGTCATCGACTCAAGCAAATCTTCAACGAAAAGATCGAGTCAGGGGAGTTGAACTTGGGGACTGAGGGTGTGCATAAGAATCCACTCCCTCAGCACCAACCTCAACGTCAACACCAACGTCAGCATCAACCCAACATTCGAAATTTCACCATCTCCGGAGAATCTGTCAAGCAAACTGCTAATTATTTGATGGAGAATTTATGCGAGCTCTTACATTTTTCTAGGAGTCAACGAAGCAACATTTTCGCTGCACTCAGCTGGATTGCTAGCGGCAAAGAACTACTTATACCTGAGAAAGTTCAACCAAAGCCTGGCGAAGTCACACCAGAGATGATGGCAGGAGAACGTGTTCCGATACCAATTATCTCTGCTCGTCTCGAAGGTACGAATTTTAAGAAAGTTCAAATTGATGCTGGTGTTATGGTTAATTTGATTCCAATCAAGACACTTCAAGCAATTGGGATTTCTCGACGGGATGTCATCTATTATCCCACGATAACAAAAGATTCAAAAGGAAAACTCCAAGACATATATGGTCATGTTACTCTGGGTCTGAAGGTGGACTCTGCTTGCACCAAAACCAAGTTTCACGTAATCAAGGAGGATGAGGAACACGACATGATCCTAGGGCGTCCCTGGCTCCACGGGAAGAGATTCGTACCAGCAACCTCACCTGTAATCATCAAGGGCCAAGAATTCATGTTTGACCAAGAAAGCTGCAACGTGGGAAAGCTGGAGTACCGCGTGGGGTCTGAAACTCTGGTGATATTCAAAGAGGTATGTGATAGTGATTTGAAATACTTTATTCAAAATTATTTAGTTCATGGAAATCCTATCCAACATACCCCTACACAAGGGTTGGATAATTCTTCGACTTGGGGACTTGATTGCATCAAGTCTATCAAGCCTGCTGAGGCACCTCAGGAGGAAATCAAGGCCACTTCCAATAGATGGGTCCGGGCAAAGCAACGGTCTTATAGGCGAAAGACACCTGAGATGTCATGGGTTCCTAAGGCTACTTTGCAAGAAGGAGACAAGGTTATGCGGCGCACTAACCGAAAGGTAACTTCTATTCCGGGATCCACGGCAAATTGGGAAGGACCTTATATTATATCTCGAGTCATGCCTGATACACGATACATGATAAGTGCAATACATGAAAGGCTCTCAAATATGGTGGTCAACGGCAAATGGCTCAAGAAAGTATGAAGACTCACTAGAGTTTATTTATTTCCTGTAATTTCAATTCCTCCAAAATAAAAGTGCAAGCCATCTCTTGCCTTTTAACAAGTCAATTCAATTCAATTCAAAAAAAAAAAAGAATTCAAATTCAAAACCTATGAGTTCAAAAATAATCAATTCCTACAAACCCTTGTTCATAAAACCAAATAAAAGCAAATGAGATTCTTTTGCTCCTGAAGTCTCTCAGAAACACCCATCTAGCGAGGATTTTGCTCCTTCATCAACCACCTTCTTCAATAGAGCTATGTCAGCAGCTTTCTTCTTTGTCTTCTCAGTCAACTTGCGAAGTTCCTCGGTCATGGTGGCATAATGCCTCTCCTCTTGTGTCACCAAATCCTGGGTGAATTTGCCAACAGCAGCACGCCTTGTTCGAATAAACTGAATCCTCGCCTGAAGCCACAACAAATTAGGTTTGAAGTCTTTGAATGAAGCAAACAACTCTTCTGCTTCGTCTAACTTCTCATCTGTCGTCTCCGTGAGAGGAGTAGCATACATCTTCGAAATCAGATCCATAAGATCAGCCACGACACCAGCAAGTGTATTCAAGTGGTCACGCCTTCCTGCAGTGATGAGGTGACCATAACGGGCCCATATCCTCCTATACAGTGGGACGTGTTCCTCAGGGACATTAAATCCTTCCACTAGTATATGACCAGGGAGAATTATTTCATGAGGGAGATCATATGCCAAACCAGCATGAGGAAACTCGCGAAGAGCCCACTGGGTGGGAGCATCCACGCCAGTGACGTCGATCTCTTCAGAAACTTGAATCTCTCTGATAACAATCTGAAAGAAAGGTTCAACGTAAACAGAAGTTTAATAATATGTTTCAAGCTATGATAAAAGCTTAACATAAAGAAGATAATTAAATTTACCTCGGTACTAGGAGGATTTTCGTTAGCAACGTTGTCAAAGTCTTCGTTAAGGTTGTGACCCGCACTTAACCTTTCGCCAGCAAAGTAAGTGTCATTCATTGCTTCTTTATCTCCAGAAGGCTGCAAGAGCAAACGAGATAAGAATAAAGTACTAAATATCTTATTTTTGATTGAAGAATTCAACAGAAAGTAACCTGTGTCACAGAAGACTTAGGGTCTGTGGAGCCTCCATTTTTATTCTGTTCAGTTATCATATCAGTAAATTTGGGCGGCGTATTTGGAGTCGATTCTTCAAACACTGGGCTTCGCTCTGAAGGAACGAATGAGAACTTCTCGGTTCCTGTAGCAGGTCCATCCTACATCAAATAAAGAAGAAAGATCATTAAAAGAAGATATATCGAAGGATTCACGACGTTATCTTGAAGATACAAATTTCTGACGTCTGAATTCTTACGAAGAACGGTGAAAATCTCAAAATCTGTACAAATCAGTGAGAGATATGAAGAAACTTTCTTCACGGGAGTTGTTCGTATGGATGTCTACTATCACGTCCTAAAAGGGCTTAATTTTTGGAGCAACCTACTGTCCGGAATGATTTTTCTACCGAACAGCGTACAGACTGCGACATTACTGGACGTGGCGTCACATGGTGGCACATGAAATAACGAGCAAAAATGCATGAAATTCAGATTTTCTTTTTCGAGGTGAAAGCTGCTGAAGTCCTCTTTCTAAATTGGGGTCAAGCATCGAAAATCCGACATCGGATGAAGATTCTACAGCCATTCCCGTGACGTGATGCAAAACAGGAAAATCTGACGGGAAATTTTACTTTCACACTAAAGTAAAAATATGAGCAATGGAACGGGGTCTTACCTTCACCCAATCTTGTGTACTAGGATTGGGGACTTGTTTAGCATTTAAGAGGTTCATCATAGAGCTGTTCTTCCCCTGGAGGAGCGATAATTCTCCCGAAAGGTGACTACCAAGAGACAAAGACATTTGTGTTGCGGGACTGGCGAGCTTTGAGTTAGGCGACGAACGTTGCTGCACAAAATATGGTGATAGAGCGTCAAAATCATCATACAAAAGCTGATACAAGCATTTAAGAGTTCAAGGTAATTACCAAATCATTCATGTCTCCTATTTTTCGCTTAAGAGTGACATACTTGAGCAGGGAGAACGTTTCCAAGTCTTCTTTGGAAGGAACTGCCCGTACTTCTTTTGGGGAAGCCACGAAGTTCCTATATAATTGTACCTGGTCATCCCAGAACCGCCTACCTGCTTCAGTGACGGATGGCACTCTTTCCCCCGAGAGAAAAGATACTGGGCTAAGCAATCTGGTCCGATATCCTTTCATATTCTGTGGAGGAGGACCTCGCTGCGATGGGACATCCTGATCAAAACCCATCTGACGAGCTCCCCTGTCGACATTATATGCTCTGACTACGTATGCTCCTGAGTCACTGATGCCAAGGACGTGCCCGCTGCAACTACTTATCATGAAAACTTGTTCTTCATCAGTGAGGTCGTCGTCTACAGAAAGAATCTTTGCTGGAATGATATTTGAACCAAATGAACGAAGCTGAGCTACGCCTGCAGGGATTGAGGTCCATGGACGAAAGACCACTGCTGCCTCGTCATCCATGAATGCAAGAAAGTCCTTCGAGATAGGCTTATTCATCCAACGGACAATACGAGCCTGGTCTGACATAAGTTTATCTTTGGCAAACCCTTTTGGAGCATAACCAGGGTAATGCTCATACAACCAAGCTTGCACGAAATTTGTTGATACAAATGTCTCAACCTTTGCAGCACCATTCGACAATGTCATATTTGCTAACAAAGTGGAAAGATGGGTATACAAAGTACCAAGGAATAAAGAGCCAATGGGAACAGGAGTACCTTGTGCCAATTTTATGGCATACGGAATGAGTTCGGCCTTCAACTTCTTGTATTCATAAACATCTTCGAAGACGTCCTTTGATAACCAGAGCAGGAGAAATGCAGCAATTGACAATACCGAAGCACCAATATTACTGGCTTTAGTCCGGTGCATCATCCATGAAGCATATGCATCGCCGTGTTTGTTCAGGGTTTCAACAATGATGATTAACTGGGTCTGTACGTTTCTTTCATCTGCATTCAAGCTAACTCTAAGTTCTCCATAAATTGGGAGTCTCAATAACGCTGCTACATCTTCCAGAGTGATTACAAGTTCTCCCCACGCCAGTATGAAGGAGTTTGTACCACTACACCAGCGGGACATAAAAGCAACTAAAGCACATTTATCTCTAATTACGAAGGAATTATCTGAACTCTTTACAGCATGATAGATTCCAGCCTGCTCAAGGATGTTCTTGATACCCGGAGTGCCAAGCGTATTCTGGAGATACATGGACCAAGAATTGATTTGTTTCTGCATAGAACGGAAAACGATACTGGAAGCACTAAAGTCACCTCTCTGCATACGGAAGCGCGCTACACGCGATGGAGTAATAGCCATTGAAGCATTAAGATTCCCTGGGAGAATTGTAGCTTGGTCCCGAGAAACTGCAGCTTGTGCTAAATTGGCCAGGCGACTTTCAAATTCATCATTAACATGAGGGAGCTCTTTCACGACAATGGTGGAGGTAATTTCATCAATGGCACGAGAAGAACTATGGGATTCAGTGTCAGTCATCATGATCTTTCAATCTACAAAATACTGTGTCTGTAGAAAAAGGGGAGAACAAGCAAAGGGAGATAATATTCACGTTTTTCTTTGAAGTCTGCGTGAGGTATATATGTATACCTACATATCACGCACGGTTTGGGAGTCCTAACCTAGTTAGGATTCCTGCTTGAATGGGGTTGGCCTTAGGCCCTGTTTGGACTTCATGCTCGTGGACAAGGCTTCTATGCGGATGTAGCTGGCCCATCAACTTGGTGCTCACCCTGGAACACTCAAGGTTCCATGCTACGCAGGGGACTTAATGTTGATGGTGGTTTTTGGCGACGAGGTCACAGGAGTAATTTCGCATTAATCTCTAGCGTCCTGGAATGGCTCAAAGAAAAG
>JAJJMA010332944.1:0-14445 GCA_023529015.1 Papaver nudicaule
GCCTAAGTGATAAAAGGATTTCTTGCGGCGGTTGATAAACAAATAAATAAAAAAGAATCGGAATAAAATGAGGAGGAGAAGAAGAAGCATTAATCCAAACGAGAATGGAAAAGCCTTAATCCAGAGTAGGGATTGGGTGATGAATACACTGCAGAGGGCTTTGCGAAGAAGCATCCATACGTCTGTGCAACAAACAGCTCCTCGTCTCACCAAACTCTCATTACACCCTCCCAAGAATGTAAGTTCAACCGCCTCTCTCTATCAAATTGGTTAGACCTAACACATGAATTCAGAATGAAAATTAGATTTCTATTGATTTGTATGATCTGGGTATCCTTCAAAGTATATAATCTTTCATTTGTAGATTTCTTAGCTCAATCTCTGAATTTCATGTTTGATTTGACTAACTGAGTATGTAGTCAGAGTGACCTAAATTTGTAACTAGTTTGCTTGTTTTGGAATAGCAATAAGAATTCAATTGTTATAAACTTCAAGATTCACTCTCTATATGTTGTAATTTAGTTCTAGAATGACTATATGTTTCGTATTGACAGAAAAATAATTATAGATTGTGGTGACATATATAAGGGTTCAGGAAGGGTTCAACTGTTAGATGATGTGGATCACCAAAGTTAATGTTGTATAAATGCATATTTTGACTTCTATTGCATCCTCAAGGCCTTAGGATCGTCAGCTCAATAAAGAAATGACTCCGTAGAGCAACCCTTTTCACTGTTTATGGGATTGCCAAATGTCCTGCGTCTGAAAAACTCAGTGCTATTATTTTTGTTTGAAATTTGATAGTTGATTTCTGGTTAGCGATTGGTTGTTCTTTCTTCTTTTCTTATTTTCATTTACTTCCAAGGGTTTTATAGCAGTTAACAAGTAACAGAGATAATTAGACTACTGTTAAAATTGATAACGATTATGGCAGGTTGTTCTTTTAGTAACTAGCACCTCATTGGGTTTTTTGGAATTTCTTTCATATAACCCTTATTGTTTAGGTAGAAGTGGAATTTGCAGATGGGAGTGCCTTCAATTTGTCTGCTGAGTTTCTTCGAGTGCACAGCCCTGCTGTAGATAGTAAGATTAGGTCCGTTGGGGGTGAAAAGGTAATAATCATTCTGTCCTGGGTTTCAAAACTTTGGTAGACTTAGCAATTGTCAGCTTACATGGTAAAATCATGTTTCTATGTTAGGTGATATACGGGCGACGACACGTTGGTATCATGTCGGCGGAACCTATTGGAAACTACGGATTAAGGTACTTAGGAGTTGGACAATGCTACTTGCTGCTTCTTCTTTTTTGCCTTGGTACTTATTATCCATTGTACATTCTCTGGCCTGGCAGAGTAGCTTTCGACGACCTGCATAAAACCGGGATTTATACGTGGGATTATTTCTATCATCTTGGAAGCAACAAGTTTACACTCATGAGGAATTATATAAGGACACTGAAGAAGCATGGACTCAGCCGAGACCCACAAAGAAGAAAATGACCAGAGGCCTTGGATAGTTCTTTTGTGGCAGAATTTTCAATGGCTCATTATACATAAAGTAGTTCACTCCTGTTCTTTGCAGTAGTCCAATTTGTTTTTTCTTTTTTTCTTTTTTTCTTTTTTGCCAATATGTAAAATACACCTTAAAAAACTAAGGATAAGGTAGTTTCTAAAAATAGAGAACTTGCTGTTGAGCTTCATTCTGGAATCCCTAATGGCATAGTTGTGCTTGCTGTTACATTCTGTTCAGTGTTAAATATCCTTGGAGAATGTTATCTTCTTGAGGTCTTTTTGGGCTTGAGAGAAGAATAATTGAAAAAAGCTTTGGAGCTCTATGGAAATGCAAAAAGAGCAGCTGACTTGTCTGCATTTACAGTTAACAAAGGTCTACTACGAAAATAAATAGTATATGCATAAAAAACACTGCAAGAAAAACCTGGTTTCTGTCAACTCAATAACCCTCCCATTAAAGGGGAGACTTGCGTTTTCTTTCGCTGAATAGAAGTAATGAAACAAACAGGCTACATAGTTAACATAAAAGAAATCAAGTAAAGCACAACTCAGAATGTCTCAAGGGATCGACCACTTGACTCATCTAATCCTGAAGTATCTTGTTGCTTGATAAGTCAAACAGTTACATCCCGTCATGAACAGATTGTGTGCTTGTTTCCAGAACAGTATTTTGCCAGGGTAACTGGGTGCATTTCTCACAGATCAATCACCCGAGACAACTTCTGGATCCTGTTTAGCAAAAAGTCTCCTTGTTTGATGGTTGCTTGGTAGAGTGCATTCTTTGCATCAGGTCTGTTTGTTTCTAGAACTCCAGCAACTTTATCTATCTTGCAGTGTAGTTTCCCTGCTGCAATAAACCGAGATAGTTCCCTGTGCAATATAAAAGAAAAGAAAAGAAAAGGAATCAGATCACAACCACCTTAACACAATCTCAGTAACAAAAAGGCGGGAAGATAATCATCCGAATGTTGGGAAAAAAAACTGACAGAATACTTACAAATCAATGAATTCAACTGTTACTCCAAACGCAGTTGCCATTGCTTCCATTGTCACACTCTTGTAGGATTCTAAAAACTGTGAGTAAACAACAGTTCGGACTTCTCTCATGTAATAACGAAAATGAGGGTGCAGGTAACGATCCAACTTGATTTGCTCGGTTAAGCCAGCTGAGTAATCATAGAGACAAACCATTACTAAATATAAATAGACAATGCAAACGATACAGAAGAATTGAGATAGACTATAGAAGTATCCTCCTGACAGCCCTATTAAATTACTACTTCAGAAAGAAAAAAAGGTGACGACCCTTACCAAATGCAATAAAGAACGATTTGTACTGGCAATCATACAGAGAGTTCATGAAGTCCGACAGATGTGGAATCTTCCCCAGCACAGTTAGGATTTCAGGAGCATCAATCACCTGCCATCCAAAAATGTTCACCTTGAGAAACACTAGCAAGAAGCAACCAAATAATGAGATAGAACCGCATGTAATGAGGAAATACAATATACCTTCTGTTTCAGGGAAACTCTGTCTAGTGATATAATGCTAGTAAGGACAGTGTAAAAGATGAAGGTGTCATAAGATAACAGCTCATAAGTTGTGAAGGTAGAGATGGAATCAAGAAACAGATCAGCAGCTTTCTTAAAGTTTCTCGTGGACATGCAAAACAAGCCTTCGTACACCTTCAGACGATTCTTTCTCTCCCAATCACCTCCCTCATCAAACAAACTGCAATCAATATCCAGTTAATAAAGGGATTATATGTTAGAAAAGCCAAGGATGTCTCTAAAATGGATTTTTGTCTTACTTCTTAGCTTTATCAATACTTTTGGAGATAAGATCAAAATCCATGGTAAAAAAACCCATCTGCAGAGTATAAAAAACTAAATCCATCTTTTGTCCAACAGCAACTGTTTTGCCTTCAGTTACCTTAAGCTGCTCCAATGCTTTTTCCTGATGGTTCATGTTGAAAAGTTAGCCACAGAGTTACAATTCGTATAGCAAAAATAGGTCGAAGTTAACTAGGAAAGTATCCTGATACCTTATACATGGAATGAATTACATACCTTGTCACTAATTCGAATAAAGAATAAGGATTTAGCTAAATGAGCTTCTCGAACTTCACTTTCACCTAAGTTCTCTTCAGCATCTGCAACTCTGTTTATTTCAATCAGATAAAACCATAGTAAGGAACAGAATAATCTGATTGCAGAACAAATGAGACACAGATCCTGCCAATCAGATCTGACCAGCTATTTTTACACCAGACCAAGTTTACACCACCGATAGAATTAAAATCCGGAGGATAGTATTGCTACACCTAAAATAAGTGAAGATATAGATGATGAAAACAATCCAATGTACTATTTTTTGGCAAATGATCTGGTATTGAAATAAATGAACCACAGTATTCAACTATTCATATGGTATGGAAAATAAAAAAAAGATATTTTCTCAATTTGAATTATAGCATTCTGTTCATAATTTGCCTCGAAACGCCAATGCGGTAATGGCGATTGGCGACGAATATAAAAAAATCTACCAACAAGAAAAACCAATAGTAAAGCAAAATACATTTGTTTTTGATGCATATACAGGATACAAGTGTAACTATAGGTCTGCTTGCTGGCTCTGGAAGAACAAGGTTAATAACCATGAATCTTACAATGATGAGAAACTTTCGGACTAGAAAATACTTGTATCAACAACATACATATCAAGTCTCACAGAACATAATCCAGTAAAAGAAACAAAGAAACAATTTGAATTACAAGTTCTTAGCTTCTTTCTTTCCACACAAAATTTGGTATGTTCACACAACCCCTACTTAAGTTAAATAAAAATTAGCCATGATATTCATTAAAAAATCTACAAATGCATCAGTGACTATCTTTAACAAACCAAAGCCCAACTGAATTTTTACAATTTGGTCAAGATTAAACTCATTTTTCATGCCTTAGCTAGCGCCTAATTTGTAGCAGGCCCATACCAACTTGGTGAGGCCTTAGAGACGTAAGCATTTACCCGTAAAAGGCCAATTTCAAATTGCAAGAATGAAACAATTACATTACAAGCAAAACAAGCACTCAGAATAGCACATATGCACCTATATACAAAAACGAAGATGTGAAATCAATACTAGTTAATAAATGACACTAGTACTAGCTCAAGTAAATTTTAGGTGTTGAAATTAGAGGACGGTCAAGGATGTACCCTAAACACAAAATTCCAACAAACAAGAAATCTCACTTTGTCCCAAATCTCTCACAGTTGATTGGTGATAAATTGATAACAATCACAATCTCCACTTATACTAACCATAACTTGCTTTTATCACACTTAGATAGGAACATGACTGAAGACTTCTAGGCTAACTTTGAACACTGACAATTTCAAGGAAAAAGACAGGGCAAAGGAGCATAAGGGGGAAACAACCAGATTGACAACAAATCCCCAAGAACTTCACCAGACAGCTAGATTGAATCAATTCACATTTTTCCCTAAAAGATACTTATAGTGAGACTCATATAAAGTGACATGGGAAACATTGGTCTCAACCCTTCAAACTGATAGAAAGACAGATACCCAGCTGTACAAACAAATGAACCAGAAGAAATCCTGGAATACGAAAACTGAAAAGGAGACAATTATTCTTTCGATAGGCTAAGTTCACAATTTATTTCAACTAGGGTCATATTAAAGGACAGGACAAACACCCAAGGAATAAAGTCCAACAGTGTAAAGCAAAACAAAACACATCGTAGTTTATCGGCTTTTAAATACATTAATGACATTAATGAATAGGCTTTCTAGATCAGAAAAAACAACGCAGAGGATCATGTACCTAAAAGTTTAACTCTAACAGCAAACAGACCAAAAATAAAAACAAATTCAAACTCTGAGTTATTCCCTTTACTCTCTCAGTGTCCCCTAAGGATCGTGTACCCTAATCTCAGTTCACAATACTAATTCAACAACCCATACTTCAATCAACCCTAATTTTCATCTAATATCTATACAAAATCCATCTAAACATAGAAAATCACAGCACCTAATTACATCAAACCAAACCCCAAATTGACCTAACATTCACCCCAAACCCTAAAAGTAGGTTAAAAATAAAATTATCAAATAAGCGAACTTACTTTTCATCGTTCTTCTTTAGTTCTTCAGCATTCTTTTCACGCATCGACTCCAGAAGCTTTGGATCCATCTCTAGTACACCATTGGCAACTAGGTTTTCGAACAAAGGAGCCATGTCTGAGCATAATGATCAAAAAAGGTAAAAGATTAGGGTTTGATAATTCATGAGAAAAGAAAACAGGAAAAAAATAGGGTTTTGAGTTCAGATTACCATCAGATTTGACTGCATCCAAAACTTCTTCACGGAAACGAATTTTATCGATGTCGGAAACATCTGGATGTTTCAAGTGAAAGAGTTTATCAGCTAAGATTAAGCTTTTCTCTTGATTTGCCTCTTGCCCTTCCATTGAATCAATGATTTGATTTACACTCTCTCCCACTCAATCTATCTAGCTAGTGTTTCTTCTTCGTTTTCTCTCTCGCCTTTTCTTAGCTTTGGGTTTTACTTGTTGAGGAGGCGAATGTTTTTATTGTGTTGAAAAGAAAATTTATTTATTCAGTGTGACGCTGAGCATCGCAGTTACATGCGGAAACCAATTACAATGAGGGTTGGGATTTGACTCATGGTATGAAGAAAAATTGACTCGACATGGCCAAGTGTCACACCCCCAAATTAGCGTCAACCAATTTCGGCCTAGGAATGACTCGGCAACACTAATGGTTCAGTGAATCAAGCTTCACCCATTAATGCTCAGCCTTACACACTTGGTCAATTCAAGTGCACTCACAATCATCAAAGATTAGCAACGAAGTCTTTCTTCATTTTCTGAGTGCATCCCATACTGCACTAAGGCTTTGCCATGCTACCAATTCCACACAATATCAACAACATTCATGAACACACAGTTAGAAGCAAAAACCCATTTCATTACTTCAAGGAAGAATACAAAACTCACCCAAATCTGGGCTACAAATGGCCATCACTCCCAAGTGATGCCAAACTCCCTACAATGGCCTAAAACTCAATATCTAAGCCTATGGGTTTTTCCCCAGAGTTCCCTCTCTCAATTCTATTGATTTACAATGCCTTATATGCAGTAGAAACCAACCAAAACCGTGTGCAACCGCTGCACAAGCCATGGACAGCCAAGTGTCCATGGGTAGTTCTTGTAACCGTCAAAAGTACATCGTGCAACTGTTTGGCCTATGTGCTGCTGGCCTAATGTTGCTACACTTGTTCTTGATGATTCTCAGTGCCAAACACAGTCATGAACTTACTTCATAATCGTTCCATCTTGTCCTCATGCTCCTCCACGTAAGTACAAGCCATAACTAACTTCTAACCGCTCATATAGGCCATTTCCAAGCCATGTTGCGCCATTTCTATCAAGGCCATGTATCACACTCTTTTGGACGCTACAACCAGCGTGCATACATGCATTTTAACCTTCTAACTTGATGCATAGCTTTGGCCCACAAGCCTTAATCTCTCTTGCTACCTTTGGCTGAGTACGGACGCACAATAACGCGTTTGGCTGCGCCATTGCCTTCATGCATTACCAAAGCCTTGGCCAAGCTTAGGCCTAATGCTAAGGTCATTTGACCTTTTCCATGTCTTTGATTGCTTACTTGAGCTGGGCCAACTCAAAATCCTCGGACACTTGACATTGACCAATCAATGTCATATGCATTCATAAGGATCAGTGCCTAGAAGATATGGATCAACAGTTATTATAATTGTCATATGCATGTCAAATGGCCTTCCTTGTCTTTGCCTAATGTCGCTTCCTTGTCAGACTAATGAAGCTACATTTGCTAGGCCGCTTGTGTAGAGGCTAACAAACCTCCCCCACACATTCTGTTCATCGTCCTCGATGAACGCAATACTCATTCGGGGCCTCCCGAACTACTTGGTTATATAAGTACGCTTCTGAAAAACCTCTTTTCAGAAATTCAGCAACTTTCTTGGCCTTCCTGGCGTCCACGCCAATACTTTAAGTCTAGTACCATTCACCACCACTTAGCTTTACTGCCTTGTTATTGATCCTATTAACTTGAGCTACATAGGAAAACCCAGCAACACTAGGCCCCAAGACTCATCTAACTAGCTCTTAGGGCGCAAAAAACGTATCTCTAACGACAAGCGCGAACAGAGGTACTAAACAATTTTCTCTCTTATATGTAGTAAGTCACCTCTTCGGTGTTTCCTGCGGTTGTTTGACTATCTTCGTACTCCGTAGGAGTCATGTCTAGTCTCCAAATTGTCGGATGGTCGATCCTCTAGCTTTTGCCCTGCTTTATCATCTTTTGGAGCTTACGGCAGTCACCAATTTTTCGTCCAACCCTGGCATCTCTTCGTACGTCCACGCAAACGTATCTTGGTATTCCTTCAAAAGGTTTATCATTCCACGTCGTTCATCTTGAGATAACGCTGAACTTATGGATATAGGCCTCAGATTTTCTTTTGTCCCGATGTTCACGGTTTCGAGGGCGTCTGTGGTTAAGTCAGTGTCATCTTGTAACTGTGGAGGGGCCTCTGATAAACTATAGCAGTTACTGGTGGGGTGGTGAACGAATCGGTGGAAGTGGCAATACTTGGGATTTGTCTTCTGTTCATCTGTAGGTTGCTTGTGTATACGAGGTAGCTTGATTTCTCCGTTCTGCACCCACATTTCCAGCCACTCGATTACTTCCGCTATGGGACATGGGAAATTTGGTGGCTTGGCCACCCCTCTTTGTGACAATGATGTCTTCGAGTCCTGGGGTGTGCGCTCCATTGTCGAAGCTTTCCTATTCCCTTCTTCCATCATGGTTTGGATCAGGATGTTCCTTGGGTATTGTTGAGGATGAGAGGGACGTACTCCAGTGTTTTCCCTTTCCAAGAGGGTTGGGGCGGTCGCCACTGATCTTTTGGCTGCTTCATGTAATTCGGAAAACGTTTGAAAGCGCAGATTCTCCAAGAGTGCGCGATAGACGGGCAGCGTGCCTTTTATGCACAGTTCTACTAATTGTGCTTCAGTTACAGTTGCATCCTGACAATCGAGTGCTTGAATTCTAAATCTCCTTACATGGTTGTCAAGATTTTCCTTCCTACGCTGGATTATCCTGCATAGATCTGACAGTGTCGTTTTTTCATCCACAAAGAAGTATTTTAATGTAAAAGGCTCTCGCCATTTCTTTCTACGTTGCAATGCTGTTAGGGGGAATATTGTTGTACCAGGTGTAAGCTTTTCCTGTCAGGGACTTAGAGAATTCCTTGAGTCGTAGGTCGTGGTTGCCTTCATGTTCTCCCAGTACTTCTGTAAACCGAGATATGTGTTCGCGCGCATTCCCCTTCCCGTCATATTTTGCAAATACAGGGGGGACATACCCACATGGTAGGGGAGTTCTTTGTATTATACTCGAATAAGGGGGTTGATACTGATGAGTCAGCTTCGGCTTCGTTTCTTCTTCGTATGTTCGCATGAGCCTCTCTAGATCTTCAGTAGTAACATATTTGGTCGGGTGACTCATGTTTTCCTCCATCTTTCCTCTATACTCAGGTATGCGTGGTTGTCGGGTATCATCAGGTACAATTGTTGCCCTAGCTTTGTGTTGTGGGCTTCGAGCATCGCTGGCTGACGTTGTCTTCCTGATTCTTGGTGGCGGACTTGGTGGAGTCATTAGGGATTCTAGATAGGAGCATGCACTGATTAGATAATTCATTGTGTTGGATGGTGTAGGCTTCACATCTGGTACAATAATCGTTTTGGGTGAGGCTGAACGGGTTTTGTGAAAAGATGAGAAGTAAGTGGTAAGGGTGGGTGACATTATGTCAGTGGTGGCGTTGTCATCTCTTAGAGATGAAGGATTCATTTTGCTGATGTCTGATCCTGACCCTAGCTTGACCATTCTTTATGTGAAATGAAGTTTTTCTGATACCGAGAGATTGATCTCCCACTGTGGTCGTCAATTGTTTAACCCTGGAAAACAATGTACTGCAAAAGAGTACTTTTAAGTTCGAGAGATCAAAATCGAACAAATCTAGCCTAAACCAAGACAATGGTCGTTCCTGACTTGCTTCGGTCACAGATGAGGAGATAGGGTTGGTCTTAGGAAGGGAAGCTGAAAAAGAGTGAGATAAGGTATTTTCTGGTTGAAATGCTAATGTGTGTGGTTTCTGAATAACTTAGGAAGATGATGGTTTCACAAGGGTTTCTCAATTGAATCTTAATCTCACCTTTTGCTCGAAAGTGAAAGGTGAATCGAGATGTACTGAAAGTGAATTAGACTAAGATAAGTTGTGATGAGTTGTTCCTGGAAACAGATGAAGTCACCTATTTATAGTATGTTCAGAAATACACTGATCTCTTGTTAATCGTGGAGGAAAATGGTAAAGTGGAGGTAGTGGAATGATGGAGTTACTCCGTAGGATAGCTTAACTGCCCACTGCTCATTAACCCAGTATTCCCACGAGTATAACATCTCTCTAAGTGGGTGTCACACCACAACTGCCGTAGACCGCCATACCAAAACCCTAATGTAACTCCCCCCATGTTTGACACGTTTTGACATCTCTGTTGAGTAGTGTATGTAACTCTTCGTTCGAGTAAGTTCGTATTGACTTTGTTGACCTTGCCATCGCGGGATGTTGAGTCTTTTAGCAATACTTATTATAAGGATGTGAGATGACCTTCGTGTTTGGAGAATATGGATACTTAAGAAATGTCTCCAACATGTGTTTGGCTAAAGTAGTATTTCATGAGATAACCTCCATTACATGAAATATAAGCAGAACATATCAGGAGAATAGACTTGGCCACGGATGACCAAAGTGTACCATAGGCTGGCACTTCCTGCAAGCTTATTCTGAAACGGCCAGGGATATCTCAGATTGTCATTATAACTTAGGTTTGGCCAAGTGGTCAGCGTTATCCCAGTGAATCTTGGCCTAGTGGCCGAAAGGGATGGTCAGTGCCATCCTCATATTAGTTTTCTTAGCCTGGAGGCCTAGGGATGGCCAGCGCCATCCCATATTGCTTTTGGCCTAGTGGCATGGGGATGGCCAGCGCCATCCCCTGTCGAGTTTGCTTGGCCTAGTGGCCTAGGGATGGCCAGCGTCGTCCCTTGAGTAATTTGATTAGGGATGGCCAGCGCCATCCCTCGAGTATTTGATGAATTTTGACCAGGGATGGCCAGCGTCATCCGCTAGACATTTAGCCAGGGATGGCCAGCGCCATCCCTTGTGCTCTTGGTTAGGGATGGCCAGCGCCATCCCTTGTGCTTTGACCTGGGATTGTCAGCGTCATCCCTTGTGTTTTTGGTCAGGGATGGCCAGTGCTATCCCTTATAGAATTTTGCCTAGTGGCCAGGTATGGCAAGTACCATCCCATTAGTAGTTTGGCCTAGTGGCCAGAGAGAACTCATAACAAAGGGCGGTATATGACCATAAGATGGTGCTAGCCAAGACATCCCTTGTTTAACCTGGGTCGTTGCAGTAGTCCTGCTCTCCCGGATGTAATACCATTTGGCATGTGACCATAAGATGGTGCTGGCCAAAGATGCAAAAGCTTGACCATGTAATGGCCAAGCCCAACAAGGGCGGCGTATGACCATCAGATGGTGCTGGCCTAAACATCCTTGTCTAACAACCAGGTCGTTGCAATCGTCCTGCTCTCCTGGTCGTTGGGTGGTGCAAAATATTATCATATATCATGGGATTGTCCTAAGTCCACTATGTTGCTTTTTACACTTGTGCTCATATACCAAAATCCATCATCTACACCTGCTTATCCAACTCCATTACTGGCATCCAATCGGGTAGTGGTGTCGTGTAAATCTTTTTTGGAGCTTCATCTTGAGATTCAAACAGTTCGGTGTCGTATACCGATGAGTAAGAGGAGGATGACGTTGTTATCTGAATAATCTTCTCATCCGATACAACTTTCATAGATTGGTGGTAAATCAACGAGACCATCTTGCTCTCATGGAGCCATGGTCGTCCCAATATTATGTGGTACTGTAGATGGTGAAAAATGGAAGAGGGACAAAATTGTAAAATAACCCTCTAATTATGCCTTGCCAAGAGGCCATTGCCTACTCAGGCACATCTGTACAGCTCAGAATACAACCTATTCTGCAAGCTGAATTATGTTCCCTATGAGTTCTCTCTTATAACTCCTGGTGGAGAGAATAATATCGTAGTTCAGTGCAAAATAACCCCACCAACTCATAAACCCATTAATTTACTTCATGTCGACATCACCTCGAATTCCTCGACATCAGAACTAAATTGCTCACTGGTATATGGTGGAGAGTTAACAGAGACGCATCCTCATGGATTTTCTCTTAAAATACGACTCGATACCCGAGTCTCAAATAAAACCTCAGAAACGTCGCGGCTCTAGGCCTGTCCAAAGCTCTCTGAGAAGTATACAACAGCCTAAACACACTTAAGCAGGCCACAATCTAATACAAAATAACCTAATATACCATGGATAAGCATGCCATGACCTAAAATACGCCAGATCCCAAGTGCGCAAACATGCCATAGTCAAAGTGGCGAGGCCAAAATGCACCACGAAAGATTGGCCTTGACCAATGGCCTCAAAACTATGGCGCCACAAAAGAACTGGCCAAGGCCGTGGTCACTAGACCATGGCGCCATAAGCATGGCGCCACAAAGATTGGCCTTGGCCAGTGGCCACGAGGCCATAGCGCCATGATTATGGCACCACAAAATTTGACCTTGGCCATGGTGCCATACTCATGGCACCATGAATTCCTAGCCTTTGGACAATGGCCAAGGCTGTTGCTATAAAGCCACAACACACGTCTCTAGCGCCACAACCGCATGGGCCATAGTGCCATAGCCATGCAACGCTGTTTAAACTCAACACAACCGTGCACTATCTGCATACTACACGAGATATCAAAACATCACACGGGGGGATAAGTTTAGGGGTATTGGTCTGGCGGTCTACGGCAGTTAGAAAGAAACTGATAGAGATGATGGACAGTTACGAGAAAGTGGTGCTGAGTAGACACGTTCTATACGACTCTAACAGTTACAGAACACAACTCATGTCCTCCACTCTCCACTCTTCCACGACTTCCACCTTCTCTGTCGAGAGATCAGGGTGAGTTCAACACTATAAACAGAGGCTTCCTTTATCTTCCAAGGCAGAACATTTTTTCAGAACAACTAGAACACCATAACCTCGGAGCATACATACCTGAGTATTCAACACACTTCTAGCCTTGGAGATTTACAGTCACTCTCACGACGGAGATCTTGAACTCTTAAACCCAGAAACACACATCCTCAACTTGATCTCAAGTTTCTTTCACTGTTTCCCTCTCTAGATCAACCTCTATCCTCTTTGTGACCGAAGCAAGACTTGAACGACCATTGACTTGGTTTAGGCTTGTCTTGTTCGATTTTGATCTCGAGCACTACGAAAGTACCCAGAGACGGTACAATGTTTTTCAGGCAAAAATATTTGGCGACCATAGTGGGTGATCAATCTCTCGGTCCCAGAAGATTTTCCCAAAAATGGTTGAACTCAGGTCAAGATCAGACACTAAAAATCCCAACTCTTCAACTGATGGTGCTACAATTCCAATGCAACACCTACCAATCCACCCTCATCCGGTGTTGCGCCCAACACTCAGGCTACTCAGGACGCTTCCCCTGCGACACCTACTGTTCCAGCAATTCCCGTGGCCCGGTGACTCCCGCTGCTCCAGCCAACGCCTCTAGGACTAATGCTACCGCTGAAAAGGGGAAGGGAGTATCAAAGACGTTGACCATGGATGAGTTGGCCAAACGCCATGACGATCTTGCAGAAAGCCAGGTCAAGATGTATGACACCCAACTAGGAATCCTGGCTTGTCTCGAAACCATCACTGCGAAGCTGTCGAATTCGCCAACCAAAGAAACCCCCCAAGACTAATATGCTGGTACTCACTCCCGTTGTGATCCACATCCGCCACCTGCTCAAGTGGAGTATCACCAAGGGGAAGGACAACAACCCCGCTACGTCACGACAGACGATTTGGAGAGGCTACTGCGGAACCAGGAAAGAGAGGCGAGACTACTTGTACACCAGCACCGACCTCCATATCCATACGAAGTACATATAGGATCTATCTTCCCAAAGGATATGTTTCTCCTATGTTCTCCTTGTATGACGGAGTTGGGAACGCCCGTGAGCATGTCTCACGATTTTTGGAGTCGTTAGGAGAACATGAATAAAATCATGTGTTGAGGCTCAAGGAGTTTTCAAAATCCCTCACTGGAAGAGCCTACACCTGGTACAATAACCTCGCCCCAACCAGCATTGGTGCATAAAGCGAAATGGTGAACGCATTCTACCGCAAGTACTTTTTCGTGTCTGAGAAGGTAAAACTGTCAGACCCATGTAGAATGTTTCACAGACCCAACGAACACCCGAACGACTATGTGAAGAGATTCAGGATCCAAGCTCTCGACTGTCATGCTCCGAATGTCACATAACTTCAATTGGTGGAACTCTGCATCAATGGAATGATCCGAGTCTATCGAGCTCTCCTGGAACACCATCGTTTCCAAACATTCTCTGAACTCCACGAAACCGCAAAGAGATCTGCCACGACTGCACCTGCGTTGCTAGAAAGAGCTAAGCCCGCAATACTCGTGGCGAAAGGAGGCTGATCAACAAGCAGTATAACAACATCCTGTCATATGGGCGCTGTCAGCGAAGGAGGGAAGGGGAAGAGTTCTGCTACGGAGGTGACACACCCAAAACGTACCAACTCAGCTCCAGGAACCCCGAATAAGAACGTGAACCAAGGAGGACCACAACAACCGGAGATGCAGAGGCAAAAG
>JAJJMA010332961.1:0-17084 GCA_023529015.1 Papaver nudicaule
AAACAGGAAACAGACTTAAACTAGGAAACAACCGGATTTCCTAACAAGTATCCATAAGAAGTTGAATTTACTATTGGCTAATCCCCAAGCAAATTCTTTCTGTTGCTGATCAGTCATAACAGTGATGCTCCCAAAATTTACATAAACAACCGAGTTTGGTTCTCTTTCATCCAACCATGACAAGCAGTCGGGGTCTTCTTTCCATAGATTTGACCGCATTGACTTGAGTTGACCTCCCATTGGTATTTGTTCTTGTCTGATCTACACTGCTATGGGACCAATGGTATAGATATTGCCAGGGTATATGGATGAGACCGCATCTAAAGCTTCTTGTTCCAAGTCGTCAAACGTGTTCAAAAATGATAGACGGTGCGTTTAGGCAGCTTTGAGCTTCTTCTCCCATGAAATTAAACATGATATCATCCTCGGGATTACTTGTTCGAGCGAAGCTTGGCAACTCCCTAAACCTGATATTTTTCATGCCAGGTACCCAGTCGAGAACTGTATCGAGGCAGTTTTCATCTGTAAATTGAAAAAATCAAAATCTTGCAGTTTATAAATGGTTAGGAAATGTACGGAAAGAACTTCTTTTAAGACCAAAAAAAAAAAAAAAATTATTACCAAAAAATGCCCCAACCTGGTTTACCTTTTGATAGTGGCACCAGACCTCTTTTTACGAGCTCGCGGAATTGAAGATAGCCTATAAACTACAGGCTGACGCAGTCCAAAATCGAACTGGCAGAATACCAAGTTCTTTGGCAGCTTTGTTTGCGAAACTCATAACTCCATCAGCGATTATGCAAGTTACTTTAGGTGAATTAAGTACTAGAATTACTGTTTCTCATAACAGTATTCAATTAATGAAGATTAATCAAGAATCCATTAATGGAGAGTTTACAGAACAAGAGCAAAAGGTAAAGAAGAAATGAAAATAGCAGAAGACTTAATCCAACCGACAAAACAGATATCTGGTTATAAACCAGATATAACGGTACGGACAACCAGTCTATTAAAGACAGCCTGGACCAATAAAAACACACAGAACAGATTGCCACGCAAGACAATAACAACCCTTGATAAAAGATGAGATGAACGGTCCATAGAAGAAAGAGATCTCAGCTACTATTATTTTTTTTTCGATTGAAAATCTCAGCTACTATTATTAAGCTTGTTCTTAACAAGATCTACGAATGGACCAAAACCGTTCTTTTGAGTTGCTTCACACAAAGAAGGGACATCTTGGGTGCATCGCGATCAGATGATGGCAATCCATCCGGTATAGTTTCAAATTTGAAACCATCGCATCCGTTGAGAGCTTCGAGACCATTCGCTCTTAACAACCGTTTGTGGTTAAACTCAGTGTTAACAAAGGTGATATGGCAGCCTGTAGCGTGAAGTAGTTTAGCTAGCTCCACGAATGGAGTAATGTGGCCTTGTGATGGATATGGAACGAGAACAACATGAGGCTCCTCTACTAGCGTTTCCATTTTCCTTGGTGAAACAAAAGTCAAAAGGTGATGAGGTTCTTAGAATTACTCGTAGCTAGTCTCCTAATTTATATATACCCACAATATGTTTATAATTAGTCGTAAAATGTTGCATATCTTGATGATTCTAAGTCTCGAAGGTTGCACATTTGTCTGATTTGTATGGTCATGCATGGGCCGTCTTGGATAAAGACCATGGCACTTGCACATGTACTTATCTCAATTGTGCTATGGTGGTCTATAATAATGGCCGTGGAGGAGGCAATTAACTCAATTAGGTTGTTCATATGTTGGTAGCTAGCCCTGCTACACCTCAAATGTTGCGACATGCAAGCACATGAATTTGTTGAGGAACACCGATACAATTTAGACACCAAAACATGCTTACATGAATGTCCTCTGCACAATCAGTACACACCAGATAACTCAAGGAGCTTGTCACTAAGATGCTGGATGTTCTTGAGACCTCTTTTTTGTTTTTCCTACAATTTTTGGACTTTCTTAGTTTGGGAGCATCTCCAACGCCAACGGTCCAATGGAACTTGGACGTGAATCTTTCAAAATAGACAGACACAAATTTTTATTTTGAGAAATAGGCTTATACATTGAAGAAGAAAAGGGTAAATTCCCACTTTTTACTTTTAACTGAGACATCAATTCGAATAGACGTACGAAATAATCATGATAATTGTGCATTTCTTTTAGAAAGCACTTGTTTGATCAGTCTACCAAAATTACTATAAGATGTACCTCCATTTCTAGTAGCTTCTTTGACCTTTGTTTTCCAGTAACTCAAACATCTTCTGCTATTTTTCTTCTCCATTCCCTGACCGTTATCTTCCATCAATTCCCTGACAATTTCTTCAATCTTCTCCCTTTTGACGTTGTTATCGATTTTGGTCCCTATCCCCCATATGTCGCATGCGTATCGGCAGTTCGTTTGCTGATCGGCATAAAATGGCCAACAAATCATCCGTACCCCGTTACATAAACTATCCAACGTAGAATTCCACCCGCAGTGTGTCAAAAATCCACCAACAGCTGGGTGTGATAAAACTTCAGCTTGGGAGCACCAATTCGAAAACATACCTCTATCGTCTCGAATGATTTCATCAAAGAATTCTTTTGGTAAAATTGCAGAATAACCTGTTAACACGTCAGGTCGAATAATCCATAGAAATGTTTGGTTACTGTTGAATAAACCCCAAGCTAATTCTTTCAACCTTTCATCACGTATCACCGTGAAACTTCCAAAGTTCACATATACAACTGAATGAGGTGGCTTTTTATCTAACCATGATAAGCAAGTCGAGTCTTCTTTCCATAGGTTTGATCCGATTGACATCACTCCGTGAGTATCTTTCCACAATGGGTCTTGTTTAAGCCCCTCTAGCATCATTGGTAAGGCACCAATGGCATAAATGTTGAGTCAAAGATTACCGTCGACGAATTTTGATGATATTGCATCTAAAACCTCGTCTTCTAACTCATTGAAGGTGTTGAAGATTAGTGCCGATGAGTTCAAACAGTTGTATGCTTCTTTTTCCATGAAATTGAGCATTATATCATTTGGGTTAGTCGTTCTAATGAAACCTGGTATGTCTTTGAGACGGATATTTCCCATTCCTGGTATCCAGTCAATAATCGTATCCAGACAACCATTGGTAAGATAAGATTCATCTGTGAAATGATTTGACAAACATATGAGATTTTTATCACTTCCTGCAACATAAAATCCAATTGTAATGGTTTTTCTCCAAGGGTTGTGCATTCATGATCCAGAATAGTGCCAATAGTTTGGGCACGTATCTTAAAACTGCCTTTTGTAGAATTACAGATTCAGGTTTCAGAAATCGCAAAGTTAGTGACTGAATCTGTAGATCATAAAAGAACAACTTTTGGTTTTGTTGTAAATGAGCCAGCCGAAACAGAGAAATAGGTCAAAGTGCTCCTAGCAAAGAAAGTAATAGGCCAAAGTGCTCCACTTAGAACCCATTTTACCCATGACTCTCTTTTGCACCTCACAAGCTGTAATCCAATTATCCAAAGTAGCTTCAGCTTTAGCTATCTTTCTGGCAGAAACACTTACAGTTACAGAGGGACTTGCTAATTTGACCAAATGCAGATGACCGGCTTTTAGTCAAGGGCGACAAAACTATTCTTGGATGAATTAAAATGCACATGCACAGTTTCACGCTTGCAGTGAAGAGAGGGCTAATGGGTTCAGGACAGCACAAAAGAGAGAAAAAAATGCAGACAGACCATTTTGCAGAAAAAAAGTTATGAGAAATAAGAAAGATAAATCAACCAGTGAAGTAGTTGAATAAGTTTACCTTTGAAGGGAACAAGACCTCTCTTAATGAGTTCACCGAGATGCAAACAACCCATGAATCCACAAGCAGATGCAGTCCAAAACTGGACTCCTGGTATCCCTAATTCTTCAGCAGCTTTCATACCAAAACTCATGATTCCATCAGAGATTATGAAGCTCACTTTAGGAATTGCTGAACAAGCATTTAGCTTGTTCTTAATAAGCTCTAACAAAGGACCCAAACAATTTTTCCTAGTAGATTCACACAACAATCGAATATCTTGGGTAGCATCTCTTTCTGAGGGTGGTAATCCATCTGGTATAGTTTCAAACTGGAAGCTATCACATCCGTTCAGAGAATCAGAACCATTTGACCTTAATAATCTTTGTTGATTGAATTCAGTGTTCACGAAAGTTATATGAAATCCTCTAGAGTAAAGTAGTTTTGCTAATTGCATAAATGGGTTTATATGACCTTGCGCCGGGAAAGGAATGCATACGATGTGGAGTTTCTCGGTAAGGACTACCGGAGAGAGACCACCAGCAGATAGTGTTGTTTCCATGTTTTTTATGGCGTTGATGGATAAAGGAAAGAATTCTTGTTGCTATAGTTTTCTCCTTGTAGAGTTTGGAATCTTTTACCAGGAGCAATACATTATTTCATACCAAATACTTTATCATATACAAATGTATTACTGATAAGTTATAACCTCCCCTGCAGAGTGCAGATGCTACATTCTTTTTCATTATAAAAGGAAAAGCAAAAAAGACACCATCACAAGATTCTTTCCTGTGAAACAAAACACTAGAGTCTCTTTTATCTGTAAGAAACCTGAAAACCTGCCTCGGAATATGTTCAGACTTTAGGAGAGTTTTTCTACTACCCCAAAAGCTTATCTATAAATCTGATAAATTTTCCATAACAATTCTAATCGAATGGGGTTATCTCCTACACGCGCTATAAAGGTTAAACAAGATAGGAAACGGCATCAATCTTATAACGGGTAATCGATTCAAATTATAGATAGCAGTAAGGATATCTCGAGTTGGTACAAGTCGTCTGCTTCATTTCTATTTTGTTCCCTGGGGAGACCCTACCCCAACTTATGTAATATGCCATAGTAGCTTCTCAGACCAAATTTCAAGTGGGATTTATGAAAATGTACAGAACATTTGTTGCATATATTATTACATTATTAAGACACAGGAATACACTGACCTATTCAATTTGTCACAGGTTTTCACTTCATTAGCTATAGTTCATTTAGACTAATAAGAGAGCTTATTGCTCTCCTTGAAATTCTTGCCGTATAAAAGATTTAGCTTCTTCGACTAACCTCTTAACGACTTCATGAGCTGGTAAAATTTCCTTGATGAGGCCAACTCCTTGACCAGCATACATCACCATGCTCTCAATGTCACCCGTGGTCGTCCTGTTTGGAACTGTGCCAGCATAACGGTGTACCTCTTTATCCTAACACATGAAAAGGCTAAACTTGAAGTTCTACTCATCAAAAGACTATTTCAAGTTACTATATTTAGCTCTTAAATTTGATTACCAATGCTGACAGTTTCTTGTGAGTAAAGACAAACTTCAGTGGATGAGAATTATAAGAATGGTGTTCAATTATGTGCTCAAAATGAACACTGTTTAATCAGATACAAGATTGAGGAAAAGTATGGACGATACTTACTATGCCATGTATCGCAGAATGGCCAATGATTGGTTGGTTAACCTCATTTTCATGATCCGCATTTAGCTTTGAATCTTTAAAGAATGGAGTTTGGAGAACACGGTGTGCTGCACCAGGCCACCTTGCACGGCCAAACATGTCTGTATACTCGGTATCATCCAAGTCAACTAAATTCCTTTTGTAAGCTGGATGAGCAAAGCTCTCCTCTGTAGCTAGAAACCTAATAAGAGAAAGCAATTGAAACTGATTAAAACACGAGGAAGAACCCATTAGATCTTGTGAGAAAAAGAATTTTTTTATATCATGTTAATAGTGATCAACACCACTGACCTAGTGCCTAGGCAGATACCCTGAGCACCAAGGGCTAAAGCAGCAACGTAGCCCCGACCATTTACAATACCCCCTGCAGCAATCACAGGTATATTTCTCTCTCCAACAAGATCAACTACTCTTGGTAAAAGTGTAATCAATCCATCCTATACAAATGAAAAGACCGTAAGGAGATTCAAACTTGGGTAGTTACCTGGTCATTAATATGAAACTTCATTCTCATGTTAAAAAACTGGCCCAATTCACCTCAACACGTCTTGAAACACATAATATATGAACTCAAAACTACAAACCAAGACTCAATTCTTAAGTAATTTGTTACTATACCTTGCTGAATATTTTCATTTTTCAATCAAATTACCCCCTAGCCCAAGAAAGCATAGCATCTTTCAAAACGTAAAAGCAAATTGGCATCCTCAGTAATCCTAGAGTACAACTTTATAACGGGCTTATGGCTTGAAAGTTGGAAGCTATTAAATAGCCTGATGCGTTTACAAGCGCTCTTTTGTCTAAAGAAGTATTCATAAGCTAATGAAGTACATTCAGGTGTATCTCAAAACTGTAAGTGATATCTAAATATTTGGCCCTGAACTGATGTTGCGCTTCTAAACATTTCGAAATTCTGCAAGCAAAACACACAAAAAAGTCCCTCGACCAAACATCTATGTTATGCAGCTAACTCGATAGGTAAGCAGTACCTGCCCAATGACATGTCCACCTGCTTCGTGTCCTTGTACAATAATTCCATCCACACCAGAACTGATGGCTTTTTCAGCATCTTTTAAATTTCCAATCTGTCATTGGATTATTGAAAGGAAATGAAAGGTTAATGAGACACCAAGTGAGAAATTCATGATTGGTAAGAGATTAGTCATGTGGCTGTTTATCTCCCAAGGAAAGGTCAACTTGCAGTTCTCAGAAATGTACTTTCAAAATCAACTAAATATGGAAATTTTACAACTCACTTGGTGAACAACCTTGACCCCTGCTTTGTGAGCTTCATCTACAAGCTCCTTTGGGAATTCACCCCAATAAACTTGAAGTAATGCAACTTTCTCATCTAAGATAGCCTTTATAGTTGCCTCATGTGGGAATGCTAAAACCACACCGACTCCAAATGGTTTATCAGTTAAGGTTCTTGTCTTTCTTATCAGTTCCCTAATGTAATCCGGACACTCCTATCACAAGTAAACAGGAGACGATCAATAACATCATAATGCAAAAAACTAAATACAAAATAAAATAGCATAATTGTGATTTGATTTGATTTCGAAATCAAGCAACAAAGGGACCTGGATGAGAAAGTAAACTGTAATCCCCAAATAGTGATTGGATTGAATTTTGTTCAAAATAAACTCCTTATATACTATGAATTTTGAGTTTTTCTGGATTCTTACAAAATCTCAATGACCCATTTGCATGTTAATTGATTCATATAGATTGCAGACAAGCAAAATGAAATTTGATCAAAATTATGATTAGATATCTCAATAGAGTTCTTTAAAAAGAAGAAGAAGAGGAATACAAACCCTATCAGGGGCTCTTAATAAACCAATGGCACCAGCATTAGCAACAGCAGCAACAAGTTCAGGACCTGATATGTCTGGTCCGAGTGGTGCTTGCATAATCCCATATTCAAATCCAAATATCCCTCTCCAACCCATCTCTGATCTTTCTCTCTTCTCTGTTTTTGTTTTGGGAGACTAGACTCAGTGGCGGTTCCAGGATTTCAAATTAGGAGGGGCTTCAAAAAAAATTTTTTTGCCAAGTGTAATCAAATTAATTCCTCTCAAAATACTTTCACATCCAACTGGTCTGGATAGCAGCTTTGCAACACACTTTTGGTTAGCTTATCAAAGATTATACAAATACAAAAATTAAATCTAAAACTACAAACCCTAGAGACGATAATACCCTAATTAAGAAAAGCCCATGCCCTTCAAAATCAATCAAAGATTCAAAATCCAAACATTTGTGTTGCAGACCTTACCTAGGTTTCTTTACTTTGGGTTTCCCTCTTGTCTTCTATTTTTTCTCCCGCTAGAAAAGCATGAATCGTCGATGGAAGAAGCACGGAAAGACTTTTTTTTACGTGACTAGGCGAGTGATTATGTACTAACAGACTAACTAAACTACACCCTTTGGGCCCTCCTAGATAGTAGGTCTAACTGCACACTTACGCCATTGTTAACACACTATACAAACAGTCGTGCTACAGTGACACCGGATTTGAACACCGAGTCACGACACCGCTATGTGGCACCAAAATCCACCGTTCATTCCCACCCCACCCGACCCCACCCCAAGATCAGCAGCCCCCCTTGTGACACATAGCGGTGTCCGGATTTTGGTGTCAAAATCCGGTGTCCGCAAAGTGTTTTCGCTATACAAAGAAATTTTTTTGTGAAATTTTGGGGGTGGCTCCAGAGGCCTGGCTGTAGTTCCGCCCCTGACTAGACTACTTCCATTCCAAAAGTAGTAGGTGTTTAAATAAGCTGACAAATGCTGTCATGTCACACTGTTACACAATGTTCCCCTCCCTCACAATAGCACCACGTAAGTGCTTACGAATCATAGCCATCAGCGGCCCAGTAATGTTACGGGAATATTACTGGTGCTTCCTCGTGCTCGGTGCAAAATCTTGAGTGGAAGAATGCACTTTACTTCTCTAGACTTTCAACTTCACTCTTGCAACTTTGAATCTTATTTCATTTGTATGCATCACCATACATTTATATTTGTTAGTTCATTTTAATAATCATAACCCGTTTGACTTGGTCAATAGTTTTTTACTATAACCTGTAGTTTGATTATTTTTTTTTAATTAATATTCATAACCCATAAACTAGCTAAGTGACTCATTGAGTCCGTGAATATGTAAAACACACTGCAACTAGGGTGGATATTGCCATATGCTGCAACTAGCTGTAATTTTGTACGTCTAACAATTTTTAGAGACGATCAAAAATAAGAATCAACCACAGAAATGGTGAAGTGTGTTTCTCAATCTAAAATATACTCTAACATCCCAATGCCAAAAACCAGCTGTGGAATCAATTCTGAGTGATATTTAATCGATAAAGGTCTTCGTCTGAAATCACAGTTGGTATATGCCATGTTCCAAAAGAATGTAATGAATTCTTCCCACCTGCAACAAATAATGTTATGTGCATAAATTAAAATTTCTAGTGACAAGCTAACTATAATAAAAAGTGATACTATAAGATAGGCGTCAAATGTCAGTTCTGAAATACGGACCTTCTCTTGTGGCTTCTTCACATCTTTGCCAGCAGTATGAGGAAAGGTTTTCCTCCAAAGTTTTGGAAAGACGTACATACTTCTCTTCAGCCTCAGTGATGCATTGTGCCTGAAAAAATTTATTGTACAAAATTCTGAAAATCTATATAGAAGACTAGAAGTAGCTTAGGAACGGGGCCTGTTCATGCCACACTCCTTTTAGAGCCCTACAATGATCTGATGTCATGTGACCGAATTGGTGTCTACTACCATATGGTGCTATGTGTGGATATAGTTGATGGTACCGAAAATTTAAAAACCAAGGTTCTCCAAATACAAACGTATCTAGCAATGACGGGCAAGGAATCCGGACTGAATATGAAATTCATCATAAGCCCACAATTGGTATGTTGATGGTTCACTTAAAAACTTAGGGTCACAGAGAAGAGAATTAGATTTTTGAACTCACCAACATGGATGGAGCCTTAGAAGCTCCATATATTCCCACAAACATACGCAGAATGTTGAAACTGTTCTCTACCACATCATCCTACAAAATTAGATGACATCATTATTCACTTAAAGAAAGAGTAACGACAGAATGAGAAATATTCTGCAAAGAAATTGACCCACCTCATAATCGAACCTATAAAAGTGTCAGAATAATTCTGCATTGTAATTCACCAAGACCAAATTTAACCTCGCCACGAGATAGAAATTCATGGTCAATAGAGCGACAAAATCCAATTCAGAAATCCAAAATTCTATCCATTCCTCTCTCGACGGTATTCTCTAACCTATCCTCAAGCTATACATCAACTTTTTATGCAGAAACAACACTATTGATGCATCAACATGGTAAAGTACTTACAGGTCATCAGATACCTCGACAAGGAATTCGGAGACTGATAGAAATTCCATATGTAAGTCATTAACCTTCACAATAATGCACAAAATAAATTAGGGAACTACATGAAAACAAATTAAGCTGCAACATCTTAATTTCATCTTACGTATGCCAAGTTAAAAATGTATAATGTTGAATCCCTCTTTACTAAATATGCCACTGACTCATATTTACTCGAAATAGAAAAATCACACAATATGTACCAATCAAGAATTGTCTTATCATATACACACACAGTTCCAATTATTTTTGAGCATCTGTTGATATGATGTCTTGTACTCAGATTGGATAGTGGTGTAACTTTTTCAAAGGTTTGTGATATTGTCATCTAGAAATGCAAAAAGTAATATCTAACATGATCCAAAGAAACAAAGTCAAATTTGGAGTTCCCATAAGAACTCTGCAATAAATGGTTAAAAATAATTACCTTCATTCGCCTTAGCTGATACAACAAAAGATTCAAAACCCGATAATCGAAGGATTTTAGATGAATTGCTCTCATCACGTCTTCAATCAAAACCTAAACGGTAGATCTTTTATTTAGAATCAGGATAGCAAGAACCTTATCAAAGTATAAGCCTTTGCCCAGTAATATTGTTTATCCTTTAATTGGAAAATGACAAACTACAATGAAGTATTACCTAAAGTCTAGAAGTTTATCGACAAACAATAAAAAGAGTAAGATTGGAGAAAATGACTGAAACGGTACACCTCATACTATGGTAAAGTTTCGAGTAACTCTAATCCATCTCTATGGTTTTAAATCTTAATCCAGGAACATACTCCAGAGGCCAAACGAATATGTCAGATAATGATGTAATGAGTTTCATGGTAAAGTCACTGTACAATTAATGTTAGTGTTAGGATTAGCGTATCTAGATATTTTTACCTAACCCTAATGTGGGTACTATCGTATGTCGTATATATACCTAAATCAATAAAATGGAAACTCTCCCATGGGTGAGAAATCACTCTTCATTCACTCTTTCTCTCTCTCTCTCTCTTTGTTTGAACATGGTATCAGAGCTAAGACAGGTAGAAGAGAAACCCAACTTAGATCTATTATAGCTTAGATCCGTGATTCAGCCATTAGACATTGTTTGTGTAGCTGATACAGCTAAGTTACAGACGAGAATCTAAAAAGGTTGAATTATTGAGTTCCTTGCTGGGCTCGACTCAAGATTTGATCCTATTAGGATTCAAATATTGGCAAAAGATCCATTGCCAACATTATGAGGAGTTTATGGGATGGTTAGATCAGAAGTACTTCGGCGAGCCGCTATAATACCTCTAGTACTTTAAGAAAGTTCAGCTTTGAATGTTGTTACTCCATCCGCTCATGCCCCAACAATCATGCAACAAAGCAGCTGACAGCCTGCTGAGAAGGACTCTCTATATTGCGATTATTGTTACAAGTGTAGACATTCCAGGGAGACTTGTTAAAAACTCAATGGGCGTCCACAATGGCATAATGGAAATAGAAAATGGGTAACTCTAGTGGCAGCTTTAGAGGAAGAAAAGGAGATCGCATTGGTGGTCCAAGAGTATACAACACAACTGATGAGATGAAGTTTCAATCTACATCCACACCTAGTGTTTCTCCTTGGCATCCCAAATCCAGTTGGAGCAAATGATAAAGGATGAAACAACTGATTAACAGTGTTTAGAAAACCGGCCCGGCCCGATCGGTCAGACCGGAAAACCCGTGAACTGGTTTGGGTCGGCACTGACCCAGTAATCTCTCCAAAACCGCTCTCTAACTACTAAATCGGTTGACCCGGCCAGTTGGACCACTAAACCATGTGAACCCGCTTGGCTAAGTGGGTCAACCCTATTGTACAGTAATAATAAATAAAATAAAATGTTTTTGTACGTGAGATTCGAACTGCCAACCTAACCACTAGACCACTTATTGTTATATGATATGGTGTTGCAATTAATAAATATATTTATAAAATTTAAAATGATTTGGGAGGAGAAATATATTTCCAAGATATTATATAAATTTTCTAATAAATACATATTATGTCTAAAGTTGACTACAACTTAACACTCACCTTTACCCAATTGACCCACTGGTCGGACCAGCTGACCCTCACCCACTAAATTTTCCGAGTCGACGGTCGGGCCGGTTTTCAGAACATTGCTGATTACATGTCCACCAAGTCTAATCTTTTCTCTACCTGTAGCTCAAGTCCCAGCAAACCTTGTATTTTGTCAGTGGATGGTATTGTTTTTGGTGAAGGTCATATTTCCATAGCTACATCCATGTCTTTACCCACGGTGTTACATGTCCCCAATTTGTCTTGCACCCTTCTCTATCAGTTAAACAAAGCCTTGAGGTGTTGTGTTAGGTGTTGTGTTACCTTCTTTGACTCACATTGTGTTTTTCGGGACCTTCTCACAACAACGAGGATTGGTCTTGGTAAAGAGGGAGGGGGCCTTTACTACTTGGTCTTACAAGGGGACAACACAAGATGATAGTGCAAGAGCTTGCTACTCAGCAAGTGTATCTAAAGTTGAAGAACAATTCTAAATTTGGACACCCGTCTTTTGGGTACTTGAAAAGTTGTTTCCCAAGTTGTATTCTGAACTTGAAATATCTAAACTTCATTGTGAAGTGTGTGAGTTTGCTAAACATCTTTGTGTCCCATATCCTCTATGAATAGAAGTTTATTTCCCTTTGTCGTTATACATAGTGATGTTTGGGGTCCTTCTGTAGAAAACGAGAGAGAGATAAGTGAAAGAGTTATCTTATTCACTTGGGAGAGTCCCCCTTATATACACTTAGTTCAATGTTCTTTACAAACCCCAATTTAGGGCTAGATACACTAAGCAACATTACTTTGACACCTAAGCTACAGTACTCAGATATTTGTAGATATTTCTACAGATATTTCTACACTCCCCCTCAAGCGGGTGCGTAGAGATCTCGCATTCCCAGCTTGCCAAGAAAGGAGTTGAACGGTCGACTCGGAACTCCTTTAGTCAGAATATCTGCTATCTGATTTCCTGTCCTTACAAATGGAATAGTGATTATTCCCTCATTCAACTTTTCTTTGATAAAGTGTCTATCTATCTCCACATGCTTGGTTCTGTCATGCTGCACTGGATTGTGAGCAATGTTGATGGCCGCCTTGTTGTCGCAGTATAGCTTCATAGGACATGTTGTCATGTTGAACCCGATGTCAGTAAGGAGTATTCTTAGCCACAATATTTCACAGATTCCTTGAGCCATGGCACGAAACTCTGCTTCTGCACTAGACCTTGCTACCACTGATTGTTTCTTGCTGCGCCAAGTTACTAGATTTCCTCCTACAAAGGAACAATAGCCAGAGGTAGACCTACGATCAATTACTGAACCTGCCCAGTCAGCATCTGTATATGCTTCAACTCTTACATTGTTATTCTTTGTGAACATCAGTCCTTTTCCTGGTGCAGATTTTAGGTAGCGAAGAATTCGATATGCTGCGTCCATGTGTGTCTCTCTTGGTGCATGCATAAACTGACTTACTACACTTACAGCATATGCAATATCAGGGCGAGTGTGAGATAGATAGATTAGTTTACCCACTAATCTTTGGTACCTCTCCTTGTCGACTGGAGTGCCGTTGGTGTCTAGTCCCAGCTTCTGATTTGGTTCCACCGGAGTGTCAATAGGTTTACAACCCAACATCCCTGTCTCTGTTAGAAGATCCAACACATATTTCTTCTGTGAGATGAATATCCCTTCCTTCGATCTCGCCACTTCAATTCCTAAGAAGTATCGCAAGTCTCCTAGGTCTTTCATCTCAAATTCCTTAGCCAGGTAAGACTTCAGCTTCTCAATTTCTTCTGCGTCATCACCTGTCACCACAATGTCATCTACATAAACAATGAGCATGCTAGATTTTCCATTGCGCAAGTGTTTGATAAACAGGGTATGGTCTGCCTGACTTTGGTGATATCCACATCTCAGCATACTCTGCGTAAACCTCCCAAACCAAGCTCTAGGAGATTGTTTCAACCCGTACAAGGACTTCTTCAGCTTGCATACTTTTCCTTGATTGCTAGCATTTTGAAAACCTGGAGGAATGTCCATGTATACTTCTTCTTCCAAATCACCATTTAAGAAAGCATTCTTCACATCAAGTTGGTGAAGAGGCCATTCTTTGTTTGCAGCTACGGATAGTAAGACACGAATGGTATTCATCTTTGCAACTGGTGCAAAGGTTTCTAGGTAGTCGATTCCATACGTCTGAGTGTAGCCCTTGGCTACTAACCTTGCCTTACGTCTCTCGATCTGTCCATCAGCCCTGAACTTCACAGTGAACACCCATTTACAGCCAACTGTCTTCTTCCCCTTAGGTAACTTGACAATATCCCAGGTGGAGTTCTTATCAAGGGCTGCAATTTCTTCTATTGTAGCTGTTTTCCACTTTGGGTCAGCAATAGCGTCTTGAATCCTTGTAGGAATTGTCACCGCAGATAATTGATTAGCAAATGCAATATAAGTGGGTGACAAACGATGAGAAGACACATAATTGGAAATAGGATGCTCAGTAGAATAACCATATCGAGAAGGAGGTTTACGAGTACGAGTCGGATATCTAGGATCTTCTTCTACTACATTGGTGGACTCGTCAGCTGACCCATCATTATCGACTGAAACATCCTTCTCAGCTGAAGTAGCATTGTCATTAGTACTCGAAGTAGCTTCCGCTGGAATTGGAACTGTAGAAAGAGGTTCCTTGTTTCTTCTTTTGTAGACTTGAAACTCAGGAGCGACAACCAGTGGTGTGGTATCAGCTACAACCATTTCCTTGTCTCTTCTTTTGTAGACTTGAAGCTCAGGAGCGACAACCAGTGGTGTGGTATCAGCTACAACTGGTGGTATAGTATCGACCTCCTTACAAGCTGAAGGTAGATCATACCACAAGTCAAACCCAGACTGAACTCCGCGATTTGTACTCTCCCCCTGAAGAGAAGTCTCGATTCCTGAAAAATATGGTGTATCTTCATTGAAAGTCACATCCATAGAGACAAACGTCTTTCCAGTCGGAGGATGACAGCACTTGTAACCCTTCTGGTTAGATGAGTATCCTAGGTAAACACACTTAAGAGCTCTAGGATCTAATTTACTCCTGCCCTGTTTGTGGACATGAACATAGCAAACACACCCAAAGATTTTTGATGGAGCATGGGAAGGAGGCTGAAATGAAGCACCAAAGGACAGTACCTCAAGGGGTGTCTGAAAATCAAGAGACCGAGAAGGCATTCTGTTGATGTGATGTGTTGCCATAAGAATAGCATCACCCCAATACACTTTTGGTACATTCATACCAAACAGTAAGCATCTTGTAACTTCTAACAAGTGACGGTTCTTACGTTCGGCAACCCCATTTTGCTGAGGAGTATCGGTGCAGGTGGTTTGGTGAACAATTCCCTCTTCTGCAAAGTAAGAAGATAAACCTTGGTTTAAGTACTCACCACACGATCAGATCTTAATATCTGAATCCTTTTCTGAAAATGGGTAAGAATGAACTTGTGAAATATTTTGAACGCAGAGTAGACCTCGCTCTTGTCTTTCAATAAGTAGATCCATGAAACTCTAGAGCAGTCATCGATGAAGGTAACAAACCATCTACAACCAGAAGTACTAATGACACGTGAAGGACCCCAAACATCACTATGAATAATTGCAAACGGAGATTCACTTTTATTTATGCTTAACGGATAAGGGACACGTTGATGTTTAGCTAACTCGCACACTTCACAGTGGAGTTTAGATACATTAATTCCAGAAAATAACTTAGGAAACAACCTTTTAAGGTACCAAAAAGACGGATGCCCCAATCTTTTATGCCACAGCCAGATTTCTTCTTCAACCTTAGATATACTTGTCGAGTTGCAAGCCCGTGTACTGTTCACATGTGTTGTATCTTGCAAATCCAAGTAGTATAGGCCACCTCTCTCTTTACCAGTTGCAATCGTTGCTCCTGTGATAAGGTCCTGAAATACACAATAAGTGTCAAAGAAAGTAACACTGCACTTTAGAGCTCTGGTTATTTGACTAATAGAGAGAAGACTGCAAGACAACTTAGGAACATGCAGTACTGTGTCTAGAGACATAGATTTGGTGATGGGTATACATCCTTCACCGGATACACCTGTTGGAGACCCATCTGCAGTCAAGATATATGTCTTACTAGGATTTGAACTATAGGTGGTGAACGAGTCTGATTGAGTGGACATGTGATTGTTTGCTCCACTATCAATAACCCAAGAATCTTTGTCTTTCGCACATTTAGTGTTTAATGCCCTTCCACAATTTTCAGTGTTACCTGATTGAGCCAAAGAGCTAGATCCAATAGCTTCTTCTTTGGATGACAGCAACTTTGCATAGTCCTTGATCATTTGCTCCATCTAGGCATGAGATGGAAGAGGAGAATTGCTTGATGCGGGTGTAGATTGGAACTCCCCCTCATCAGTAGTGTTGTATGCCACTGGACCACTACTGCGACCTCCTCTTCTTCCTCCATTACTGCTGCTAGAGTTGCCCCCTCTTCGATTGTTGTTCTGCCATTGTGGACGACCATAGAGCTTGTAACAAGTATCCCTGGTATGTCTACGCTTGTGACAGTAGTCACAATATAGGGCATCCTTCTCATCTGGTTGTCTGTTACTTTCTCGCGTAACTGGAGGTACACGGGTTGATGGAATAACTGCTCTTAAGGCGTTTTGGAGTGGTACTGGAGGTACCATAGCAGCACGGCGAAGTTCTTCTGACTTGACAATCCCATACATTCCTCGTAGAGTTGGCAAAGGATCTTTCCCCAATACTTGAACTCTGATTGGATCGAAGTCTGAGTCGAGGCCAGCCAGGAGCTCGATGATTCTCCCCTTTTCGATTCTTTTCTGCAGTTTGGCGGTGTCGGCTGCACATTCCATATCTAAGGGCTGTAGGAAGTCAAGTTCTTGCCAAAGAGCTTGGAGGGAGTTATAGTAGACGGATAGAGGCCGGTTATTCTGACGAGTCTCTATAATACGTCGATTAAGATCATAGATCTGTGTAGCATCTCCGCTAACAACATATATCTGGGCAGTAGCCTCCCATATTTCTTTTGCTGTAGCTAAAC
>JAJJMA010332963.1:0-14746 GCA_023529015.1 Papaver nudicaule
AAAAAAAAAAAAAAAAAAAAAAAAACCAAACAGACAATCACTTTGGAATTTAACAAACTTTATATTAAAAGATGAATTTCAATTTACACTTTGCAATTCAAACAACTTTAAATATCTAAGTTCATAGAAAATATAAAAAACTTCCGCACTAAGTTAAAAATGTTCGAATGTATATTCATTTAGATACTTAGCCAGAAAACTTGAAGACTTCACAAACTATTCCTTCATTTGCTGCCTTCACCATCCATGCCTTCATTTGCTTCCTTCACCATGAGGTCACCAAGCTTTTTATAGCAGAAGTTGCACATCAGTTGCACGGATTGGTTGAAGGTAATCATCTCTGCAAACCCAGGTCTAGCCATCACTGAGATCGCCTGAAAAGCAATCAAGATGAGGTCAGATACTGATTGTAATTGTCAAAGAGTATGTAGTTAGGGCTTTATGGAAAGGCACCATCCAGTGCATCCTTGAGATTTTCTAGTTTATTAGTCATGGAAACCAAGTGTTGCCCCACATATAAAGCAGGTTTATTTCAATACTGGATAGAAGACGAAGAGTGGGAATAACCAAATTGAGAAGATAAAACAGGGAAACAAGGTATACCTCACCTAATCCATCCCACCAGATTGATTCCAATATGACGTTCACAATCGCCTTTAGTTGGGCATTTTATGTCGGTCAAATAGATAACAAGTTAGTATTTCTAACAGAGAAACCCTGAACACTAGTGGAAAACGACACATATGATGTCAAGGGTTCATAAGACGCACCATCAGGGACTTCCTGAAACACAAGAAAAATGCTTCACTACAAGGATAAAAGAATAATTATCAACCCAGGCCAAATACTAAATAAGAACAGATCCAGATCACAACATTGAATTCCAATCAAAGAAGAAGTATTTCATCAGTTTAGAATTCCAGATTACTCACACATGTAACTATATGCCAGAACAAGACAGGCATAGAACTATTACAAACCCTTACTTTGTTCCATCAACTTCATGTAGAATTTGAGTTATAGTGCAGCGTACTTCATCTGCAGAGAGATTCAAACCCTTACTCTGTTCATTTTTCCATTTCACCAACTTTTTACCTTCATCAAAATAATAACAGACATATATGTCAAACTCTATCTAAATTTAACAAGTATCGTTTCTAGTAGATGTTGTTACATTCTTGAATCTTCATTGCTGCTCAACATATCCGAAGCTTTAGTGTTTCTGCAAGAAAAAAATGACATGGATATCAGCTAAGAACTCATGTGCAGCAAGCATTAAATAGATGGACATGTAATAAAAAACGTAATGCAAAGCAACGATAATAATAAATGAAACATCAAGGAAATAGATGATATAAGTATACCTTTACATATGCCCAACAAACTTATGAAACAAAAGAAGCTTCCTGAAATTTTACGAAGAGTAAGATGAGTCACTTCAATAAGGACAAGCGCACACACAAGGTAATTCAAAGGATCGTAGCAAGAAGAAGTTATTTGCAAATACTGGAACTGAATATATACATGGAACATAAATCACCAGGGGAATCTTACCTAACCAAGGCAGCACCTTGACACTCACCAGGGGATGCGAAGTTCACTAAAGGTATGCAAACAACAATATCAAACATCCTGGAACATGTCTTTCGCATCCTAGTGATAGGCTAATGCATTGCAGGTTGTTATTGTTTGTGGTCCTTCAAAGCTGTTAACCAACATGGAATGGAAAAATAAAGTTCAGTGCAACTCCAACAAAAACAATACTTAATTAGTATTTTTCGCTTAGAATGCAAAGATAATTTGAAGGCTTTTAAGCTTCTTTTTACCTATAACAATGTCCATTTAAAGAGTCAGTCTCAAATGGATATGAGATTTCTGGTTGTAAACTAGTTTCGAATCTCCATCTCGTCGGTGAAACTCTCCTGACATGAGAACCGAAACATGTGCTCATTTATAGAAGAATCATTACATGTTATCAACAAGGAAGACCCTAAAAGGAAAAGAGTGTGTTTGTAGGAAGCTGATACAAAAGGCTCGTTAGAGAGGTTACTATACTGATTTTTCTGTGGCTGATCATATGTTTCTTTAAATCTAACAGCCAAAGTGAAGTCCTATGTGACATATTATAGCATCCAAACCACAATCTAATGGGTCTCGCACATAAGATTTCAATAGAAAACAAAACACCGTGTCTTTAGTAATCTAAATGATGGTTAACAAAAGATGATGCAAAAATAACATATTACATTATATTAATCAATACAAGGCTAACATAACCAGTAAAATGAGCAGATGAGTTTATATCAAGCTTACTATGGAATTAATAATGGTGTTAAAAAGAGATTCAAGAGGGTTATTCACATACTCTAATTCTCTATAAACACAAACACACACAACCTCATAAAAAGCTCAAAGTTCAAGAACTTTCAAGTGTAGTACAGCTTACAGTATCAACCATCAAAACCATCTAAGCTTTCTTGTTCTCTCTGCATCATTACCGCTATTTCATCTCTTGTTTCGCGCCTGCATTTGAGTAGAGAAAACCAAGAAAGACTGTAGAAATACAAGTGACGATTGTGCAGCTACAATCCTAGACAAATATTCAATACAAACCTATTCTACAATTGCAAGTGGTGATGGTTGCACATTTGTGAAATCCACGAACGCTTGAGCATCACCTACAGTTATAAATCGCATGACAAACTGCTGAATCTGCAGAATCCCTTTACATACTGGATAGCGAGTACCTGTAAATAAAAATCAAACCTTTAAACAAAAAACATAAAAATTTCAGAAAATTAAACGAAACCCTATAAAGGAAAACCCAAATCAGAACTAATCGTACTTGAAATTTCCCAAATTCAACAAAACCATAGAGATATAACAGCCAAAATCGCTTAAAAATTACCCAAGATTGAGATGAAACCCTTGAATTTCTTTTAAAAAACCATGATTTGATGATCGAAGAAGATAAAATTGAACCTTTAGAATGAGAAGATTGAGTTGCACAAATTTGTAGGTAACAGTGATTGAGTAAAGAGAGAAGAGAATGAGTATGAGATGTTTTTTCTTTCATATTACACAGAGTAATATATGGGGGAGTCGGTATGGATTTTTTTTTTTTATATAGAAAAAGTAGTAGTAGTAGAAGAAGAAGCAGTAGCAGCAGCAGCAACAGAGATTAGAGAGAGAGATAGAAGAATATAGGAGGGTTGTTTGATTTGATTTTTATCAAGGTGTTTGGAATCATGAGCTCTGATTTCAAAAGGAAATAATGCAGATCTGAGGAGAGGGGCAACAAACAAAACCCTCAATGAAAAACTCCCACATCCCTCCTTTGATCTGCACACAGGAGCTTCATCCTTGAACTTAATGAAGGAAATGAGTATTGGATTGTTTCAGGGTTTGGAGTCGGTATGAAATCATTGATGAAGAATATTTTCTTCAGCGAGAGAGGATAAGAGAGATAAGAAGAAAGGAGATCTGAAAACAAGCGAATAAGGAAGATAGATACATTAAAAGTGTTTGTATAGTCGGTTTTGCGAAACCGACAAAATATACGTCAAGTTTGACTAAATCTAGTATTTGTAGTGAAACTATCCAAGGAAACGTTACTTCATAAGTGTCTTAGTATGGTCAACACGACAAAGGCACTTTGACCCTAGTCACCAACACATCAGTAAGTATCGTTTAATAATTTTACTGTTCCACCCGCACAGAGACACTTATGATGTGTTGCTCTCACAATGACATGTACTAAGTGTCTTAGTGCAGTGTCTCAGTCTGGCCATTTTCCACTAGTGAATAGTACCTGCAAAATATGTCAGTTTGCAAACAATATATGTACTATTGAAAAATACTGATAACCAATACACTTACTCCCCCTGAATGTAAGTTCGGATGTCTATCAATCTCCGATGCATTGTTATCATCTGTAAATTCATGCTTTCATTCATTTTTCAATATACGCGCTCTCCCCATATGACACTGCTTTGTCAAAGACCAAGCACTGGCCGAAGTCAAGCTATCAATATTTCTCCCCCTTTTTGTCAAAAACAATTGACAAAGGGTCTCGAAAATATCTGGGTACGAGATAAATGCTCAAGTTCAGAGAACTCGATTTAACATATAAGAATGATCGCAATCACACGGGTCAACATTTCGACAAGTTATATATATATATGATAAGCTCAAGCAACCTGTCAGGGAATACAAAAGATATTAGCAGATAACAATTATATTCCCTATATATTCCACAACCACGCTCCCCTAAAGATATATTTCTATTAAGCACAAGTTCACAAAAGAACTCTCCCCCGTTGGTTGTCATTCCCTCGGACATGAGAACAACGGAACAGTCTTTACCAAAGAAAGACTTAGACTTGGTTTTGGGTTTTCGAACACGTCCGTAGTCATACTAGATTATACCAAAACCATTGATTTAAGTTATACTCATACCTGCAACACAATCGTTAGTACAAACATAACAGCCACAAACATAAGGAGGCCCATGATATCAAGATATTAAAACAATAAAGGTCAGCTCCATAGGAGATAAAAGAATTATCTTGATAACCTGCAACATACATCCATAATAGATTCGGAAATATTAACTCAATGTTGCATTCAAAACTCACGTACTATTTAGGTTTTCTGATTTTCTACTTTTTATATTTTTCAGAAAATTGATTCGAAACTGCGTGAACACATATAACATACATAATTTTAATTTTTAATTACCTTTTCATGAACAGATTCGAATCAGACGCAAACAATTAAATAATAATTTTTGAAACAAAAAATAACAAAAGAAAATAAAAGTCTACTAATAACCTTTTTATTTTATTTCATAATAGTTTCGAAACATGGGGAGACACTATAGAAACTTAAAACCCTAGACTTTATTCTATCGAGAACTTGGTTGTATTTTTCTTGAGAACCTTTTTGAATAATTCCATTAGAACCTCAAAATCATCACACGCCTTATGAAGTTGATCCCTTAGCTTCTTTTGTTCACAAACATTCACAAAAGCTTGCTGTTTGGCCCATGCAAAGTGGTGGATGAGATTTAGAACTTTTCTAGTTGGAACTTCATCACCATCATCATCATCATTGCATTCCCAGTTGTTGGAAGCAGGATGATTTTCATCACTCAAGGTTTCTTGATGAGGAGGAGAGGTGTATTGATCTTCCATCATCATCTTGACAAAATCACATGGACATTCGGGGTCTTCAACAATTTTCTCCATCATCGAAACACACAGGTAGGTTTCGAACAAGGTTTGTAGAGAGAGAGCAAGATGATTTCGAAATCGGCATACCCAAGGATTAAATATAGTTAAGTAACACTGGGTTTCCGAAAATAAGTTTATTCCTTAACGTTTTATTTCCAGCATAAACTTGAACCGAAACAAGGAAATCCTTGGTAGTCAAGTATGGATTGACTCATAGAATCAATTTTGGTAATAAACGTTCAAAAGTAAGGAATTTTCTTATTGTTTTGAATCTTGAAATTCTTTAGGAAAATATTCTCAAGGTACTCTTTTATAATATTTTATTGTTCTCAAATATTTTATTGTTCTCAAAAATTAAGGAGTTTTCTTATTGTTTCGAATCTTGAAATGGTTAATGAGTTGGTGTAATTAGAGCACATTATAACTCCCACTACTCATGCAATGATAAAACTGAGAAATCTGATTAGGGAGTCAGGTACTCTTTTATAATATTTTATTGTTCTCAAAAATATTATGTATATATATATAAACCCCCTTTTTTTTATTATTAAAAAGAAACTGTGCATATTATTATTACAACTAATACAACTAATGCACTTATTATGACGAAAGATTATATTTAGTTTTTACGAGACAATTCTCGTTTAGCTTTTGAGGAATTTTCTGAAGTTTCAGAGTGTAGGGTGATACCTTTTTCTAATGGCGAATTTTCCTTCTTTTCTTCAATCTTTCTGACGTGAGAAGTCCTTCTGCTGCTTGTCTCAGTCTTCTCAGTTTTTACGTGTCCCTTCCTATTATGAGAGGAGTGTGCATGGTCTCGAGAACTCTGGCTTACATTGAATGCAACAAGAACAAGAGTGACCTGTTGAGTTTCTTGACAATATTCCTACATTAGGAGAGATATACAGAGGTTGCATAAAGATAGGCCAACTCTGAGATTCAGGAAATACATTCCTTTTTAAACTACGTAGATCCATTTTTAGATCTCTCAACTCATTAGATAGTTGTTTCAGGTAGTGATCCTTTTTCAGAAATGAGTTGGAGTAGTTTTCTTGCTTTTCCTGAACCTGTTTGGATGCCATCTGAGACTTCTTTGCTTTGTCTGAACTAATATCAGTTTTGTCCTTGTTTTTCTTGTGACTGCTTTTGCTGAGATTTTTACCTGTTGACATTGTTTCAGTGGTTCTTTAGATTCTCGAGAGGAAATACATAACTTAATATTTAGAATCCTTACAAAATCCCTTGCAATAGTTTCATCAAGATCTTGTCTGTTCAGAATGTTATCAAACAATTCTTTAGTAGACAAGTCACAAGTGACATAAGCAATTTGATCAGATTCATGTGATGCATTGATCAGGGACTGCAAGTGACTGATATTACCTGAGTTTTCTGCAACAGAAATCTTTAGTGTTTTGGATGATTCGTTTAGAGATTCATTTTCCATGTTCAACTCCTTAATAAGTTGATCCTTAACTCTGATGCTTTCCTTTGTATGAGTCAATTCAGATCTCAATCGCTTGTTTTCTGATTTGATCATATTTAAGGGAGTTAAGAGTTTGGTTAATAGAACATTAGCTTCTCTTTCAGCATCTGAGTCTGATATGTCAGATCCGTAGTAGGGGTTATTGCCAAAGATAACATGACCACGATTAGGTGACACATCAGGATCTTCTTGTAATGAAGTGGTTGCAACAAGTGCAGATCCAGAACATGAAATAACAACATTTTGTGTCAAGTTGTCAAGACATGAATCGATGTTCTTTATCATGTTTTTCTTATAGGTTGGATCGAGCCAAACACAGATTGTTAGATCTTAAGGTGTTTGCCTGCTCTGATACCAATTGAAAAGACGAGGGTACCAAGTACACCACCAATCTTTTATTTTAGTCCACCTATAAGGTAAACCTTGACCGGTTCCTGTAATCAAAAACTCAAGAACAAGATCTCCTTCAGATCTGATTGATTCACACAAAGGAGTCAATACAAGAATCCGAAAGACTATGTCAACCAACCAAGTACGATACTTTAATTATAATTGAAAGCTCAAATATAATGCGGAAGTAAAGTAAAGTACACACAAGATTTTGTTAACGAGGAAACTACAAACTCGTAGAAAAACCTTGGGACCTAGTCTAGTTTTAAATACTCTTAAGAATTAAGACGCCAACACAGCTACACTCAGACTTCGGACTAGCTGGTGCAGACAATATGACCCTAGTACGACTATTATTCACAAAGATTTCCCCTCAGTATTCCTACGCCTCCAACCACAGCAAGGTGGTCACGCACATGTACTCCCCTACGTAAATAGACGCCCGTTACTGTCTTACGCAAGAGTTGCCTCACAGGCCGTCGCGAGGATTATCGCTACCCGACCTTCAATCGGACGATTACAACCTTATGGACAACAACCAAATAACGGCAGGTCAAATCGCTAGATGATATCCTTGGTAACTCACAGATATTTCACCGAAGTCTTTTCACACCAAGGCAATAAGCACCTCGAGATATCGATCAAGGTTTCAAAATCTAAACTCCCGAAAGAGCAACCTTGTCGTCCCAGTTGGAATCAAGCAGATAGCTGTAGCAAGTACGATATGATATGACCGTGAAGAACAATGTACCTGCAAAGAACAAATCCAATAACATCGATTTTGATTCCACTCCATATCTATAGTTTAGGCACACAAACCGAAAGCGGCTTGCTGACAAATCCAGGTTAATAGATAAAGAGTATGTTCTAATCACAACGATCTTGAGTGGCCTTATAGCAGAAGAGAAGGACCGTAAAATAAACAAGATCGCAAGGTTTGATAGACGTGATAGAACATAACACAAGTACAATACAAAGAAGACTAGTAAACATAAACTAGTTTCCCGTAAGAGGTACTTATAGGCTTCTCGATACCAAGAGAAGACTTTCATGTACTTCTAGACCGAGAGCAAAAGCTCAAAGGTAACTGAAAAGAAAAGCGACAAACACAAGCTTACAATTCCGAAGAAGAGCTTGGCTAGAGGGATAAAGCTTTCAGGAGAGATACCACTCCTATTTATATGACTAAGGCTTTAGCTTTGAAATGAGGCAAACTTAATTTCGGAAATTCCACAAAGCACATTTACATATTAATTATGAAATTCCCCATTTAGTCTCATAGCATTTAATGAGAACTAATACTCTAGCATTTTACATTTAAGAAAAATATATTCCATAAAGAAAATATATTTTCGAAAGATGTTTAGCCAAGATCAATCAAAGCAAATAATATCTTAAGGTATATTAGGATATTTCTTTTTATTCGAAATATAGCGATTACCAAATATGATCCCTGGGAAAGATCTCAATTCGAAAACGTGTCCTTAGTTTCAAAAATCTCCTTAAATATTATTACTTCCAAATGTCGTCACCAGCTTTAATAATGTCGACATTACTTCCTTGGTATTGCTGGGCTAACCAGACGAACCTATGTGGAAGTTGGATCTGGTCCAACGTGGTTCAACGTTCCGCATAAACGTATCATAACAGACGTGGACAAAGCCTTGTGTGTTAAGCTTAAGTGAACACGTAGGTTCAGACATTCCGAATCACGCAAATAGATATACCATTGGAAGAACGGTGCGAGATTCCACGAGTAACTAGCAAAATGTTAAATCTCCTGAATTCTTGATTCCAATATAGATGTCACGTTAATGATATCCAAGAATTAAAATCAAAACATCAAATGAATATTTGATCGAGTAGTAAATCATACGAAGATTTAATCACGTACAGTATTGATCCGAAATGATGTGTCTACTAACTAAAGCGACTAGCCATATTTCAAATGATTACTCAATTCCACTTGGTTGTACATTGAACATGAGCTAATTCAAACTTCAAACCGAGAATATCAAACTCATTAATTCGTTGAAGCACAAATCAAAAAGATAGAGTTTGAACTTCGAAGATACACATTCTGAGTCAACCATATTAAGGTTTCGAAACATACATCTGTTTTGGCAGAAACCAAATTAAAGTTTCGGAACCTAAAATTCATTATATGACCAGAACCATATTAAAGTTCCCAAATCAAGTTTCCACATAGCGAAACCTAAAGTTTGGTTTCGAAATTTAGATTATGTTTAACAAAACCTTGGTTAAGGTTTCGAAACAAGAAACACATATTAAATTCTTCACAAATGTTTTGTGTCGAACTTGAGAGTCCATGTGGTCGAGAACCGTTTCAGCATCACACCTTTTTAGCTTCGACGCACAGGAATATATTTCCCGGTTCACATAAACCTTTAAGAAACCCCAGGGTCTTTTCGACCTTTTAGAACTCACATGGTCAAGACACATTGGCCTCGATTCTCAAGTCACTGTCAGCCACACAAACATAGTTACGGATTTGATATCTCATTGGTCACAATATTTAAGTTTCGGACCAATAGCTTATGAATGCGAAAACCAGATTATGGTTTCGAAATCAATGTTTAGTTTTACCAAAACCTACATTGAGGTTTCGAACATTGAAAATTCATAAGTTAAGATACACAAATATGGTTTCGGAATCCAGAAGTGAGATATGGCATACAATTAGATGTTCATATACATAATCAAATGAATGATTCAGAACTTCATAGTTCAGAGCCAAACCAAGACGTCGTATTCGAATTTCAGAAACAACAGTATTTCGAGTCTACACAACATAAGTGTAAGTCACGATCTCTCTTACATTGGCTCATATAAATATATGCAATCAATCCTACAGAGCCAGACTCGGTAAGAAGAGACACAATACTGTGATGGATGAAATCTCGTAGTACTAAAGAGATAACATCACATTGCTATATCCAACTCGAAAAGGTTTTAGGAAAAACCTTTATATTAACTTAGAGACGGAGAAGAAAAGAAAGCTCTACGCAATATTGGAACGTCATAACTACAACACTAATACCGCAAGCGGTAAAGCGGAGTTATCATTAGACACATTGATCACAAGTGATCATGTCATAACGTAAAGCTCAAGATGAGAGTTATGTTTATGTCTTTTGTAGCACAAGTGTAAAAGATTATGGAATCGCGTTATTTAGATTCACTAACCTGTTGAATGATGAAGCCGGGTGTCTTCGTTTGATCTTCAGTCTTTCTTCAACTCTTCAACCAGTGATTTTAAATCCTACCAAAATCTTCCACAAAACCTAAAGCTAACTCTCACATGACTTCACCTAATTGTGTGTTGTTTAGCGGTCGAGTTTTGATCACTAAAGTTGACAACTAAGCTTGACATACCAACACTTAGTGAAGTTGACCGACCATGCTCTAATAATCTCCCCCTTTGTCATATTTAGTGACAAAAACTCTTTACAGATGAACGAGAAATTTCAAAATAAGTTCTACGCTTCGAGTTCTTCTACTTAGCTTGACAGCTCACCAATAGTACCTGCAAAATATGTCAGTCTGCAAACAATATATGTACTATTGAAAAATACTGATAACCAATACACTTACTCCCCCTGAATGTAAGTTCGGATGTCTATCAATCTCCGGCGTATTGTTATCACCTGTAAATTCATGCTTTCATTCATTTTTCAATATACGCGCATGAATTTTTCTCCCCATATGACACTGATTTGTCAAAGACCAAGCACTGACCGAAGTCAAGCTATCAATATTTCTCCCCCTTTTTGTCAAAAACAATTGACAAAGGGTCTCGAAAATATCTAGGTACGAGATAAATGCTCAAGTTCAGAGAACTCGATTCAACATATAAGAATGATCGCAATCACACGGCTCAACATTTCGACAAGTTACACAAAATATATATACATATATGATAAGCTCAAGCAACCTGTCATGAAATACAAAAGATATAAGCGGATAACAATTATATTCCCTATATATTCCACAACCACGCTCCCCTAAAGATATATATCTATTAAGCACAAGTTCACAGAAGAACTCTCCCCCGTTGGTTGTCATTCCCTCAGACATGAGAACAACGGAACAGTCTTTACCAGAGAAAGACTTTGACTTGGTTTTGGGTTTTCGAACACGTCCGTAGTCATACTAGATTATACCAAAACCATTGATTTAAGTTATACTCATACCTGCAACACAATCGTTAGTACAAACATAACAGCCACAGACATAAGGAGGCCCATGATATCAAGATATTAAAACAATAAAGGTCAGCTCCATGAGATACAAGAATTATCTTGATAACCTGCAACATACATCCATAATAGATTCGGAAATATTAACTCAATGTTGCATTCAAAACTCACGTACTATTTAGGTTTTCTGATTTTCTACTTTTTATATTTTTCAGAAAATTGATTCGAAACTGCGTGAACACATACAACATACATAATTTTAATTTTAATTACCTTTTCATGAACAGATTCGAATCAGACGCAAACAATTAAATAATAATTTTTATTTAATAATTTTTGAAACAAAAAATAACAAAAGAAAATAAAAATCTACTAATAACCTTTTTATTTTTCATAATAGTTTCAAAACATGGGGAGACTCCATAGAAACTTGAAACCCTAGACTTTATTCTATTGAGAACTTGGTTGTATTTTTCTTGAGAACCTTTTTGAATAATTCCATTAAAACCTCAAAATTATCACACGCCTTGTGTAGTTGATCCCTTAGCTTCTTTTGTTCACAAACATTCATAAAAGCTTGTTGTTTGGCCCATGCAAAGTGGTGGATGAGATTTAGAAGAGACGAAAAACATGGATTCAACCTCTAATCTTAGAAGAGAAGGAAACAAAGTTGCAAACGAGGTAACAAAGCATCACAGCTCTGATATGAGGCATTCTACTAGATTGATACTATCTTCCCATTTGTGCCGTACAAATAGATCATTAAATGGGCGCATGGTAGTACTGACGCTGATGCGGACACGGAGACGCAAATACGATAAGATGGAAACGCATACACGACAATTCCTCAAAATTAACATGACTCGGTCACATTATGAATTAATGATATTTCATATTAAAAAGTTAATTTTACCATTTTTAAAATCATACTAAAACTGTGTTGCCGAACTAACTTTTAACTTTTTTTGCTAAGTTAAAAAACAGCTTTTGAATGTGTATCCAAACATGCTCGACCTATTTCTTTTCATCCTTATCCTTTTCTTTTCGATTAAGTTTTATGTTAAACTCCGTAATCCGTATTACCAATTTACAAATGATCGGAAGAGGGGCTATTGTACAGTACGAACGGTTCGATAGTCAATAAAACCGCTACTGCCAGTGAATACGGCTGTTTATTTGAATTTCGAGGTTAATCAAGACGAGATGCTACTAGGGATTGGGAAGATGAGACATGCATACGCAGCTACTGCTGCTGAATGTGTCATTAGAATGAAGAAGAAGAGCCCTATCAGTAATAGTCTCTTCTCCCTTTCCAACAAAAGCAGAAACTTACATATTTCCCCTTCTTGTTCTGGTTCTGATTCCAGTGCCTTTCATCAAGCGAGTAGCCCTAACGTTGTGGCAATGGAGTATGCCGACCTCCAAATCACTAATACTCTCAGTGTCGGACAAGTGGGTCATGTCCGAATCAGGCAGCATGTCAACCCTCTCACTGCTGCTCTATCGGTATGTTTATCTAATTCCAGATACTCTCTTTTTCTCGTGTTTAATTAGTTTTTCCTTTGTTCTTGACATTGTCTGTATGGAAATAAGGAGAAGGTTAAATTATTCTTGATCCATATTGGTAATGGCAGGCCCCTGTAGAGGTACCTGATTGGAATCAAGTATTCCCAGACTCCACCCTTCCACTGATGGTTGATATTGGATGCGGTATAACTAATTGTCTTTCATTCCTTTCAGTATTTCATTTTTTTTTCGGTACTGCAGTGAGTTCTTTTTTAAGCTCTCAAAGTGTTTGTGATATATCCTAAGTAGTTTTTATTAGGTGATTTTGAAAAAAAATGAAAGTAAAGGATGGAGCTCCAATCATGATCTTTAAGTAAACACTATGACCTCTTGTGTAAGGAACTTATACAACTACTAACATTTGGAAAACAAACTACAATTTGTACCTTTAGTGGGCACTAATATGTTTTCCTAATGGTAAAGAGCCAATCTGTCATATGTTTCATGCAATTTCAAAATCAGCTTGGTTAGGAAATGACACGAGTCGAGTTTAGGTTTTAAATAAATGATTGCAAACTCAGCATGCTTAGCAAATTTCATTTCACGATTTGCCACAACCTCTATTTTCTGAAAGAAGAACCGTCTCGAGTTTGAATCTGAGTGATAAGCCTTTAGGATTTCAGGTAGTGGCAGGTTTCTCCTTTGGCTTGCCAAAAAATCTCCGCAGACAAATAATTATTTGGGATTGGAAATAAGGCAGAAGGTAAGGGTGTTTCTTCACTTTCATGGAATTTCTGATAATTAGCATAAATAGTCATAGGTTTTATTCCTGGAAAAATTATCTCTTTTATCTTTAATGTTTTACTCGAAGGATGGTTATGACTAAGATAATGTTTTACTCAATGATGGTTTGTATGACTGACACAGTTGGTTGATAGGGCACAGCTATGGGTTAAAGAACTCAGTCTCAGTAACATGTAAGGTTTTGCTGTTTAAGTTATTTCCTAATATCATTCAATCTCAAGTAAAGAATATGTACAGTGTTGGCAGTTTTATTTATTTTAAGCAAATCTTTTTTTTGTTTGGGTTCCAGACACTTCATGTTTGCAAATGCGACGGTTTGCTTCGACCAAATTGTGTCCACTTACCCTGGACCTTTAACGTTTGTTTCAATACTGGTGGGTATCAACTTTAATATTTACCTGCTAAATTACCAAGTATATAGTTTGTAGTGATTTCATCGGATCTTAAGTCCTTGATTCCTGTCCCTGCAGTGCCCTGACCCACATTTCAAGAACAGGAATCGCAAAAGAAGAGTTCTTCAGAAGATCTTAGTAAATTCTATTATAAAGAACTTGAAACCTGGAGGACAGGTAAACTCTAATGCCTTATGTTCAGCCTTTGCCAGTCTGCTGGTAGATAGATAAGGAGCTCATTAATCACTATAGTAAAACATGCACTTATCTCTATTATGGTGGAATGTGAACCACATTATCACCAGTTCATAGTCGGAACAAGTACTCTTTAACTTAGAACTGGAGGAGTTCTTTGGAACAATTGTCTTGTCAATTTAGAAAGCTTAGTGCTTGAGTCGAGACTATCTTAATCAATTGGTTGGTCCATGCTCACTCACCATTGGAATATATCCTTGCCACCTTCTGAGAAAGACAAGGATTCATAGTGGAGCATTTTGTGATGCTACAGTTCAAAAACAGTTGCTATTTTCCCCGCCTATTGTTGAGAAGTGAACATTTTCCATCTTGTTGATTTTGTACATCTGCTGTTCATCAATTCTTTACAATGGCTTTGGGGAAGCCCACACCAAGTCTAATGATACTAATTTTTATCTTGTGCTAAATTGGTGGGATCACTGCTGCTGGTCGAATCAAATAGATCTTTATACAGTCAGATGT
>JAJJMA010332968.1:0-12220 GCA_023529015.1 Papaver nudicaule
GTAGGCTAGAGTTTGTAGTCAGTTTGTACTGGGCGGTGTTCAAAATTGGACGAGGTCCCGAGGTTTTTCTGCAAGGCAGTTTCCTCATTAAAAAATGTTTGGTGTCTTGTGTGCTTTTACTTTCCGCATTATAACTCTGATTTATAATTAAAGCACCAAGTAGTACGTTATTACCTAACTGTTGAGATTACTCCAGTTAGAGGTTTGGATATTGATTTTTGAGATCGTCCAAACTTTACCATAAGACTCACGAGCCAAAACGAGAAGTTGGTAGTATTTTGGTACCCCTTCTTTTTCAAAGAGCATATTCGGCAGGAATCTCCAGTTTCATCTTGGGAAATTCCCTATTAACATATTCTTGAATGGCGATGAAGTCCATCAGGAGTAGTTGCTGCTTGTGTTTGGCATCTCTAGCTTGGAGATCTTTCCGAGCCTGGCTTAAATCAGCTTGAAGTCCGCTCTGGATTTTGCCCAAATACTTCACCTTACTTTCAAGGCCTTCAATACTGGTTTGGCATTTCTTGTGGGCTTGAAGTTGAAGGTTTAGTTCAGCGATCTGGTTGGGACATTGGCGGTGAGCCTCCACAGCTTGATTCAGCCTTTCTTCACAACCATGGTGATGGGTGAGTTTCCCAGCCAAGTCAGAGATGGTGAAGGTACAAAGTTTGTGGTCCTCAACAATTTTACGGTGCTTCTCTAGCTCCCCTTCCAACTGTTTTACTCGCTCTGGAAAGACAAAACACAGGAGTTAGAAACTGAGGCAACATCAATAATCAGGCGGAGAAATATCCTAGAAATCTACCTTCCAACTCGCTCACATGCCTACAAGCACCAGTTTGGGCTTCTACAAGGAGTTGTAGATGGGACTCAAATTTAGCCTTAACAGAAGAACCGGACACAGTGGCCACTTGCTGCATTTGGGCCTTTAGCTGGTTGTCAAGTTCTCTGGCGCGATCGCCATGAATCTTACAGAAATCTTTCCACCTTTGCATTTCCTGTTCGGCGAAATCTCTCTCAGAAATGGCAGTATTAAGGCGAGAGGTAAGCTTATCAGCTCTCGTCTTCTCATCTAAACGCAAAGAGCTCGCTCTCATATGGTCCACAATGGCGGCCTCTTTCCATTTATTATTAAGTTCAGCTAGTCGGAGAGCATTATCTCGTTCGCTCTCCATCCACTTTAGATCGACTTGAGAAACTTTGAGAAGATTATCAAGGTTAACATTTAATTCGTTAACATAATTTAACTCTCGGCGGTACCACTCAATCGTCTTAGCCTGGCCGTACAGCATATCGCACTTCTTAGCATTAGCTTTCACCAAGTTATCTATCTCGGTTTCAGCTCGCTTCAGTCGTGTGTCAGGATGCTGACGGCAACCTTTGAAGGGGCAAGATCTAAGGGATTCGGCGAAAGACTAGAAGGTAAAGAAATTTCAGCCTACAAGTTAAAAGGGGAAAGTACCTTGAAGTTCATCACGTTCCTTGGACTCTTTGGCGCTAGCATTGAGCCACTTTGTCGCCTCTGCTTATTTTTCCTTCAACCGGCGCTCGAGATCCTCGTTTTCACAAGACATGAAATTCACCCTATCACTTTGTGCGTCAAACGTATCAATGAGACTCAAGCAATGTTGAAATCCCTGAGGCAAGAGTGAAAGGAGAAATCAGTAAAGTTAGACATAATAGCCAATAAAAGAGCAAATTGGAACGAATAGTTACCGCGGCGGCCATAAAAAAGTGTTCCTGGGGAGTCAACCCTTGGTCCACGGAGGATAAATTCGAAGAATGGGCTAAGCCAGTGGTGGAATACTTCAACATAGCCTCATAGTAAATGGAATTTGGGTTGTTCTTCTCTTCTTCCAGGGAAAGCAATCGGGAGAAAGAGTCGGCGAGCCTATTTACTATCATACCAGTATCACTCCTTATTGGGAGTTTAGGAGCCCTATCGCCAAAAGGCATTCTATGAAGATCTGTAAGAGCGGCGACAGGAGAGCCAGAACTACCAGAAGGACCAGTAAAAGTATCCCTAGCGGTGGGGAACGGTTGAGGAATAAAAACCTCATTGCCAGATTCAGCAAGAGGAGCAATAGGTTCTTGCCTAGGGGGAGTTTTCGAAGACTCTTTCACAGGTTCGGCGTCAGTCATCACTGTATCGCCGTCCCTTTCTTCGGAGATGGGTTCTAAATTTTGGGTAACATGGGTTTTATCCTTTAAGTTGGTGGAAGATTTCTTAGAAGAAGAAGTGGTGGAAGCAGAAGTTGAACGCCGAGTATGATGCGAACTTGGCTGGGGCAGCATAGTGTCGGACGGTAGAGGCCCATCACCTCCTGTGTTAGCAGAGGTCTCGCCTTGAGAACCTTCGACGTCAGCATCTGATTTGATCTTTTTCAGCGTCTGGCGGAGTTCTTCCTGAGAAGTCAGGACGGGAGTACTCTGCGAATAAGAGGCACACCCATCAGATCTTGAAACAAGCAGAGGCAAATATAGATATATATTTTAAAAATATATGTGATATATTTTTAAAATAAGAAACTTAGTATGCTTGTTCCTAGATCTTCAGCTATGCCTTTCTCGAAGCTCGGCTAGAAAATGGCGAGAGGCATATAGATATATATTTCCCGAAAGCAAAATATTTATTACCTGAGAGGAGGATTTTCTTTTGGCAGACTTTTTGGACAACACCAGCCAGTTACCCTGGGAATCTATTTGTATCTTTCCATCGGCGTCTAGATACTGTTCTTCTTCCGCCCAGTCCAAATGGGTAAAGTCATGATTTTTGAAGCGCTTGTGTTCCTCGAGGAAGTCTAGTCGCTTGATCGTCCTATCAGCATCACACCACCCTAGCAACCAAGGACCTTCCAGCGAGCAAGGTATGTTGGTCCAGCCAGTCTCAGAACTCTTTCTCGCCGTGGTAGTATCAGTAACCTCCTTGGCGTCTACAGCACCAAGCATGACTTCCGCTGGTTTCTTTGCAAACCTTTTCTTGGTAACAAAGCGGTAAGCCCAGGGCTCACCTTTTACTGAGGAAGGAAGAACATCATATTGCTTTAAAAAATTCTCAACAGTATACTCCTCGGGGGAAAACCTACCCTCCTCAAACAAATCCGGGTAGTTAGTCTTGTTGCTGCGGCGGAGCTTCCATTCTACCAAGATGCGAATGGCATTCGCCGTAAGTTGGAAGGGACTTTTCTTGATCGCTAGAAATAAATCACACATGAATGTATCGGCGGGATCATATAAAGGAAATAGATCCGCCTTCCCAGCCTTAAGTGTGCCATAAGCAGTCACAGCACACTCGCCATGTTGGTCCGGTGTTCGAAGATCTTCTAGAGTAGTAGGGGTAGAAGCCTTTGTCACCTTCTTTAGGGGCGTCAATGTTAAAGGAGCAATGAACACTTTGTCAAAAGCGCAATACTCTGACCACTTTTTCCAAGACGGGCGTGTAAGAGCCTTAGTAGCGATGGGAGAAGAGGGAGATTCAACCTCATTGACTGGTGAAGTGGAGACTTGAGCTTTGGGAGTTGCAGAACTAGAAGAAGTTTGGGTAGTAGAAGCCATGAGTACAGAAAAGATATCGGAGTAAGGATTCAGGCGAGATAACGGCTTACCGGAAAAATCAAAGTGACCGGAAAAGATGAACAAATCCGGCTGAGTAGCAGTCAAAGGAGATCGAAACACAGGTCTAATCTGAAGGAAGACGAAGGCAGAGAGATGATAAGATGCTTGTGATAAAATGGATGAATCCTTGAAGAAATACAGTAGCAGCAGCAGCAGGGAAGGAGTTAGGGTTTGAAAAGCTCTGAAAGGAAATTTCTACTCGAGTGAAGAAGAAGAAGGTAAAGGGTTAGGGCGAGAAAGTCCACCAGTATTTATAGGAAGAAGAAGTGTAACTGCCAATCAGCGGTCACAAAGCGTGGAGAAGTGACGGAGATCGCGGGCATCAACAGTTACCAGTCATAAAGTGCAGATGGCTGCATGAAGGACACATGGCGTAACGAAGGCTGAGAGAGAAACACGTGGTGTAACGGAAATTTAGTGGAGAGTGTGCGGCGTAACTGAAGCAGAAGTGGAGAACGTGGGCGCGACATTTTCGGCGAAGGAAAAAATTTCATCCCCGGCGATCGAAGATCTTAGAAATGAAAGAGGCAAAATGTAAGGGTAGAAAATGCCTTTGCATAGTAATAGCATCCTAAGGGCGGAAGTGTATCGCAAAGGTCACTCAAGAGAAGTATGGAATCAACAATGCAAGCTGTGGGAGAAGTATCCAATTCTTGGGCATAGCGGTAAGATGTGAAGTAGGAGTCGGCGGAATAAGCAGTATTAGCGGAGTAAGAATAGCGTAGCGGGGGAAGGTGATAAGTAGTTGAGAAGTAGTTGAGCATTCATTACCCGTCAGAACGGATAGATTGTCAGGTTGACTTGTTGACTCAGTGGAAACCTCGTCAGCAATCCTTATCCTCAAGAAGACTTGCTCGCCGGAAAGTAAATAGATAAAATACTATCTCGGCGACATACCTTGTCGGCGAGTAATGACAAATTAGCGTCAGAGTGTAATTCGTCTGTATTAGTTGTATAGCACTACTGTAAATCTTGTATAAATAGCGAGAGAAGCCTCTGAGAAAGGGGTTGGACACATTTCGGATTGGTCTAGAGAGAGGGAAAGTATTCTACTTGCTCTCTATAGCCCAAGGCTGAAATTAAGGTTCTCATTGTGAGTGCATACTTAGAAGATTAGCAAGGTAATTGAGAGTTGTAATCATGCTTATACTAGTGATATTCTTGGATGTAGTCCTGACATAAGGGCGAACCAAGTAAACATCTTGTCAAGTATCTCTAACCTTACTCTCTTGGTATTTCTTATGTTACTTGTTAGATGCATGTTTAGGAATGATTGTGTGTATTGGTGTGTGATATTTGGGTGTATTGTATAAGATCTAACCATTGGGATTTTATACAATTACACTCTTTTCTCTAACTCGTAAAGTAATACCATTCATACGTTTAATCTCAGGTAGGGGACGATGAATTTGGGCATATGTTGTCCGACATCTTGAAGGAAATCAATGTGGATAATTCTGGAGTTTTCTTTGACTCCAAAGCAAGAACTGCACAGGCATTTGTAACATTGAGAGCTGATGATGAGCGCGAGTTTATGTTTTTCCGCCATCCAAGTGCAGATATGCTTCTTCGCGAATCAGAACTTAATAAAGACCTTCTAAAGAAGGGAAAATTTAGGCCCAGTAATGCTACTTTAATTGTTTCTGTTTGACACAATTCCAATTATATTTGCCACTAAGCACTCTTTTATTTCACAAAACTTTATACAGGTATCTATCTTTCACTATGGCTCTGTGAGTATGATTGAGGAACCATGGGACTGCATCTGTGGTTATATCTGGTTATAAGTTGGCTTAAGAAGTTCACTTCGGGAAATAATTTGTTGTAATGTTGCAGGGGACTGCATCTGTGGTTTTTTCGGGGGTCGTTGCAACATTGAAGTTAGTTGGTGGAAGCATTATTTTTGTATGCTTATAGGTCTTTCTTCTTCATTATGACTTAGCTGTTTTTGCTTCAGAGATAACCTAGAAAACAAAAATAATTCGATAGTCTACAAATTTGGACTTCGCAGATTGTAAAGTTTCTTTTATTAACTTCATTCCATTTCCTTCAGGTAATGAAGGAACGCCATGGAGTGCTTGACAGACATCAGTTGATGCTAGAGGCTTCTGAGTTGAATTCTATTTCCGAAGAGGACTATATTGATTTGAAGAGCGGGTCTGGGCAAACCCTGGCTAACTTGCACAAGCTGAAAGATCTTTCTGTAGGATACCTTACCAATGGCTGTCGGTTGAGGCAAACCCTCAAGCTTCGTGGCAATGCATTCAGGTACTTGCTTTGTTCTGCTAGGCATGGTTCTTTATGTTCTCTAGGTTAAGTATCTGGTTATTGTATTTACAGCAATATATTCATCTAGTGATGAAGTTGATGTTCTGCTAGGCATGGTTCTTTATGTTCTCTAGGTTAAAGTGATATGCTCCAATGGGGAGTCATGTGTTTTCCCCGACCTGTCATCCTTCGATATGGAAGTTTCTTCGACGAAAATCACTGGTAGAATTGGTGTTTCACTGGACGCAACTGAGGTATCTGTAGCATACAAAATAGTAGATTTAGTTCAATGTACTTACTATTTTCTTTCGTCAAGTCCATAATCACATATTATACTGAGGCCTGTGGGTGCTTTTGTATCCCCTGCAACAATCAAATGTTACTAAACCCCATACTGTTATCCCTTTAATTTTTAGGTTACTAGTTTGTTGACTAAGATGCAAATGTGCGTGAAACAAGTATCAAACAACGAAGAATCCATCATAAGAGTGTCTGTACCTCCAACCAGAAGTGATGTCCTTGAAGCTTGTGATGTGGCAGAGGTATTCGACATATGATATACACTGCTTATTCTATTTCAGCCTGAAACATTGGAGTTAATCAATCTAAACATGCTACATATGTTCCTCACACAGCTGGAAGATACTCTGCCAAGAGGTTCCGTAAGGCACAATGTCCTATTATTGAAAGATTGACAAACTCACTTATGATGCACGGTCGTAACAATGGAAAGAAGCTTATGGCTGTTCGCATTATCAAGCATGCAATGGACATCATTCATCTTTGACTGATGCTAACCCAATCCAAATTATTGTCGATGCAGTTATCAACAGGTATCTGCGGAATTTTCTATCCATATTGCTGTTTCGTCATATTGTTGTTAGAAAGTTTGCTGATGCCTTAGAATGCATTTTGATGCGCACTTCTTCATGGTTACCAAGTAAACACTTACTGTTTAAATGCTGTTTTGGACGCCTGATAATGTACTTTAGCTATCGTTTTTAGTTAGCAAGAACGTAACTTGTCTTGGATAGGTTTGTGACATACAAGATTTCGTGGTTATCTCATGTTACAAAGCACATAAATTTCAAATCTTAAATGATCTTATGAGATTCTTAGTTGGGATTTGAAGTAAAACTTACGTTAAACATGATTGACATACTAAAGTAATGTAGTTCAGCGAACTGCCTATGTAACTTATTTAGTTAGCAAGATAGTAACTTGTCTTGCTTAGCTCTTTTGCATACAAGATTTATAGGTATAGAGATCTCAAAGGATCTTACGCGATTCTTAGTTTGTGAAACAAATTTATGTATGCTCACTTTGCGTCATTGTTTTCTCAATGTTTTGTCCTTCTGTTTTATACTATACTAGTGGACCAAGAGAAGATGCAACAAGGATTGGTTCAGCTGGTGTTGTAAGGCGTCAAGCAGTTGATATCTCCCCATTGAGAAGAGTCAACCAGGCAATATACCTTCTTACAACTGGTGCCAGAGAAACTGCGTTTAGGAATGTAAAGGCAATTGCTGAGTGTCTCGCAATGCAGCTAAAGGTTCTTCCAACAGGTATGAGATTGTTCAGTATTCTCTTTTTTTCCTTATACCTCAAACTCATTAAGAGGCTTTGTTAACAGTCAGTGGTTTGTATTAGGGCGTTGATTTATATTTCAGTATTATAGAAATTACCTTCAATATATGATAGACAACTAATTATAATGTATAAATATGTTTGTTCACAGTTATGCAATCAAGAAAAATGATGAGATTGAACAATCGTTGATTCTACAAATTGGTTATTTTGTCACTGAATTGGAGTTAAAACTTGTAGGAAGATTGTCAGCTTTAGTACTAGGATGTGCTTTTGTGAGCTCCAGTGTAGTTTCTCAGAATAATTGTGTATTTGAAGAAGGATAATTTACTATGTGAACTACTTAAATGTGGCTTGGTTTTTAAATGTTGGATCTCTTTTTTATTATGTTTTGTTTTTTAAGGATGTTGCCAGAAGGCAGCAACCACTCAGTCAACTTAGCTACCTTATCAGATTGGAATTTAAATACAGAATTTATTTATTTTGTAATTTTATTTTTTTTAATTTTAATTAAAAAATCTGCAACGTTTATAGGCGTTGCTTCATTTATCTAAAACGTTGCTCTAAATAAAAGGGCAACGGAAGTGGTGACGTGTGGTGACGTCACTTACGTTGCTTATAACAAAAAGTGCAACGGAAGTGGTGACGTGTGGTGACGTCACTTACGTTGCTTCATTTATAAAAAACGTTGCTTTAAATAAATTCTGCAACGTTACTAACGTTGCTTTAAATAAAAAAGAGCAACGGAAGAAGCAACGTAACTTCCGTTGCTTCAAATAATTAAAGCAACGTTAATAGACGTTGCCTAAAATTTGTAACGCCGTTTTCGCAACGCTAATAGACGTTGCTTTAATTCGGCGCAACGTCTATATCCGTTGTAAATCGGTCCCTGTGGCGTAGTGTCCTCTCACTCTATTTTATCTCTTTCTTCGTGGTTCAATCATAACAACATTCACCACAAGAAGAATATACATGAGCAACATAAAATCAATCAAAACCTTTGGATCTACAGTGAAGAAACCGTAAAAAATCTATATCTACGATGAAGAACTTGTGAAAACCTAGATCTACGATGAAAAATCATCCAAACCTGATCTAAAATGAAGAGAGTGATCAAAATTCTCCAGAAGTATCATAAAATCAGTACATATCATAAACATCAACTAAAAATACAAATCGTGTTCTAACGATACATATCAATATGTATTGTATCAGTACATACAACATGTACATATGATATGTTCTGGGGACAGTACATATGATATGTTCTGAGTGAAAACAAGAAAAAGTAGAAGAATATCCCAAGTCAGATTCTAACCAGTACATATGATATGTACTGACTGAAAACAAGAAGAAGTAGAAGAATATCCCAAGTCAAATTCTAACAGTACATATCATATGTACTGGGGGCAGTACATAAGATATGTACTGAGTGAAAACTAGAAGAAGTAGAAGAATATCCCAAGTCATATTTCTAACAGTACATATGATATGTACTGGGGATATGTACTGAGTGAGAACAAGAAGAAGTAGAAGAATATCCCAAGTCAAATACTAACAGTATTTTATGTACTTGGTGAAGTACATATTGTTATGCTTGTTTAGAGGGGAAGAGAGGGTTACAGAGTTAACACAACTTGTGAAAAGACCTTTTTGAATTATTAATCAAGGAAGAGAAGACATTGATCTTCGTTACCCAATTCTTGTTTTGCCAAACAATTTTCTTTTCTTTTTTTGTTTCCTTGGCTGCATACTATTCTCTCGTCAGGCCTGTTTCTAGGTACCACTGATCGTTTGTATCAGCAGCTACCAGTCCAACCCATTCCAAGTTTACACAATGCAAGGATTCTATCACTGGTTAGCAAGGACAAGTGTTGTATTGCTTCTTAAACCATCAATACAATTTTATTCTATCAGAAAAGAAAGAAAAAAAAAGTCTTGATACTGTCAAAATAAGCATTAGCATTTAGAATCGCTAACCCCGGATCTGTTTTTTATATTCCTTAACCCATTGAGATTGAGAGTATCTCATGAGACCACCATATGCATCTTCCCAAATATTTTCTACAAGCGCGGGAGGAAACTCGCAAGGTTGAATCTCGCGTTTGTTCTTAAAATGCTTTGCCAGATAATATGCAGCTTCATTAGCAAACCTCGGGACATGACCAATTTCAAACCACATGCTCCTGCTCATCTTCTGAACATCGTTGATGATACGAAGCAACTGTTTCAATTCCCTTCTCTTGACATCATAAAATACATTCTCCTTGGCACATTTCTCGCAAAACTCCATTCTCTTGTGAAGAGACCGGTGCTTGTAGAAATGGCGACAGTATGTTTGGTTATCAATCATAACATCAACGATTCTAGTAAGTCTTCTGGAATTGCAAAGAACATTTACTCCAGTTCCTCCATAAGCTGCAACCAGTTTTAAACCCCTTCTTAGACCCTTTAAGAGGTAGTAAAGGTATGACCTACCTGTGGAGGACCAAACAAAAGCACTTACTGGCTTTCCTCCGGGACAACGTAAGAGAACTCCATATCCGCCAACATCTTTTTTGTTTTTGTAGTACCCATACACATTTATCTGGTACGAGTCTTCTTCCCTCGCGTTAGCTTTATTTTCCGGCCAAGAGGCTATCCATGTTTGTTTATCGGGAATATGTATGTTAAATTCCTTGATCAGATCCCGGCGCCTTTTCTCCATGTAATTATCACGTTCCTCCACATTTGCTTTATAATAAGAACTGCTATCTTCTTCTTCTTCTTCAGAATGAACGTCACTAAGAGAGGACGACGACGAGACGATATCTTCTTCTTCTTCTCCAAACTTTTTCCATTGACTTGATCTGTTTCCCGACATCTCAAAAAAACAAAAACAAATATGTAGACAGGAAGTCGATCCTTTCGATTACCCAGAGAATTTTTCTTTCTCTTCTTTTCCGCTCCTCTGCACGCGACTGGATTACGCGATGCCTCTTTTTATTTATAGGGGAAACTTATTTCCATGTACAGGTATCACCGACTTCGACTAAGTTACCTAGCCCGGCCCGGTCCAATAGTCGCGAGAAGTTTCTTTGTGTGTTTTAATGGTATGAAATGGCCATGTGTATCCTTTTAATTTTCCACCTACAAAAATTTAACCTAATTTATATACTTCCAGTCCATCAAACATAAACTATTCACCAGCCTATGAGAAATGATCCACTCACACTCTTATATTTACTATCTCACACTTTCGGCACCGTTTTTCCTATAAAATTTACATGCGAACGATTTTGGAGTTTATATTTTGAGGATATGTTTCCTCTCATATAACTCTACATTCCCACCAAAAATGAGAACATTCCACGATGTATAACACCACCATTTTCTACTTTGAAAATCAACCGTTAAGATGCAATAGATATTCAACGGTTGAAATTAATATTGGTAGATAGTGAGTTTAGTATTTCGAAAAAAATTATTTTTTATACAAAAAACGGTGCCAAAAAGTGTGAGATAGTGTAAATATAAGAGTGTGAGTGGACCCTTTCTCAAACTGAGATAATTCCATCATTCTTCACTAATTCTTTTTTCTTCCATTTAATTCTCTTTTTCCTCTCTAAACAACTTCATCATATTCAACATCTTGTAGAGAATAGGTCGGTTTGACTTGGGCTTTGGTTTAGCCCATGACTTAGTCGTTGTTTAGGGTTTTAGGATAAACCTAAACCTAGCAAGTTAGAGTTTAGGATAAACTTAACTTGTTAGTCAGCAAGAGTTTAAGATAAACTCTAATTGATTACTTGAGCCTAAAGATAGGATCTCAAGAGATAAGTTAGGAAACCCTAATCTTGGAGGCTAAGTAAATAGACTCCTATATAAGGAGGTCAAGCTATGGGATTAGCTATGAAGTTCCAAGAGAATTCTCAAGTGGGATTTGAGGAATTCATCCCCACCTCTTGGGGTGGTTATGTGAGACATTCTGGAGAGCTCGCTGGTGTTGAAGACATGCACTACAAGAAAATTGGCATATTGCAACATAGCATCCATGTGGCAACAACCATGTTTCATGTGCCAAAAGCCTTTTTGCAGCACAAAGACTTCTTTAATGCACTGTAGCAAAATCTGAGTTTATGCCACACTAACTGGTGAGGCTATATCATGTGGCAAAAAGGTATTTTTCAATTTATCTTTTTATTTATATTTTCAATTTTATTTAATTTTTAAATTATCTTGCCACACCAACCGGTGAGGCAACAATGTGTTGCAAAAGTATTTATTTTCAATTTAATATATATTTATTTTCTATTCTTTATTATTCATATATCTTTTTGCCACACCATTTCCAGCAACTAGACGTCATCAATTGTACACCTGCCTGTAACAAAAACTCGGACCATTCTAGTATTTCATTTCATAGAATTTGAATTTCATTAACGAAAGAACATTCTGTTACAACGTACGGTGAACCCCACTCTAGCATAAGAAAAGAAACAATCTACGATAAGAAAAGAAACAAATTATTCTACAATCACTAAGCAGACAAACTTCAAGCTACACTTGTTCCATGCTAAATCCAATCAAACGGCCTACAAATTAAACCAATCCAAGACATGCGTTCCTGCACCATACGTTCCTGCTAAACAAATCAAAACAAACACCACCAAAAAAAAAATAATCAACAACTTAAATGGGTCTGTTGATTAATTGTAACAAATTAAATAAAATGGGTTCTCCAATTTCTTTTCCTGCCAACAAAAGATTTTAA